>OX465286.1:10099958-10156891 GCA_949987705.1 Thereva unica
ATAAAAGTGATCTAACAGCAATACAAGAGGTGAGATGGATTGGAAAGGGGATCCTAGAGAAAAAAACGCACAATATATTCTATAGCTGTAACGAGAAAAATCATACTTTTGGGACGGCATTCATTGTAAGAAAACAAATTAAACATCTAGTTATGGGGTTTGACGCTATAGACGAAAGAATATGTAAAATACGCATAAGAGGAAGATTCTTTAACTACTCCATAATAAATATACATGCCCCGATTGAAGATGCACTAGAAGAAGTCAAAGATGTATTCTATGAAACCTTAGATAGAGCGCTAAGAAACTGTCCTAGTCATGATGTAAAAATTATTATAGGAGACGCAAATGCAAAAATCGGACATGAAAGGACGTACCGACCAACAATAGGATCATTCAGTCTACATGACGAAACAAACGAAAACGGCATGAGACTGATCAGTTTTGCAATGATGAATAATATGGTAATCGCAGACACAAGATTCCAGCGGAAAAATATACATAAGGTAACCTGGAGATCTCCAGATGGAAGAACGCAAAACTCAATTGACCACATACTAATAGATGCGCGTCACTGCTCAGAAGTACTAGGTGTTAGATCATATCGTGGTGCAAACATCGACTCTGACCACTATATGATTGGGGCTAGAATCAGAAGCAGAATATCGATAGTAAACGAAGGAAGAACTCGCAAGGAAAGAAAATTTATCGTGAAATTGTTAAAAGAAGAGGAAAAACAAGAAGAATATGTAGATGAAATAAATAGAAGAGTGACAAATGCAAGTAACGACAGCGCCGAAGACATAGAGGTTAAATGGAGTAACTTAAAAACCCTAATCAAAGAATCAGCGACAAATACTCTAGGATACGAGCCCCGTGAAAGAAGAAATGAATGGTTCGACGATGACTGTGCACGAGTAACGCAGGAAAAGAATGTAGCATATCAAGTGATGTTACAGAAACACAGAACGAGAAATGCAGCTGAGCTGTACAAAGAAAAAAGAAGGCAGGAGAAAAGAATGCACAAAGCGAAGAAAAAGGAATACTGGGAAAACGAAATGTTAAAAATAGAAGAGGCGAACAGCCGAAACGACGTCAGGCAACTATACAAAAAAGTAAATGAGCACCGAGTCGGTTTCAAGCCCAGAGTAACTATGTGCAAAAATAAGAATGGGGAAATCTTAAGCACCAAAGAACTAGTTCTAACTAGATGGCGCGAACACTTCAAAGAACTGCTAGCTGGAGATGAGGAGCAACCGCCAACAGAAAACGTGGAAGTAGCAGAAGAACTAGCGGGAGATATGCCTACATCAGAAGATGTACAAGACGCAGTGAAAAAACTGAAAAACAACAAATCTCCGGGCAAAGATAACATTGTAGCAGAGCTATTAAAAAAAGGAGGTGGAAACCTAATATTAAGCCTGCATGAAATCGTAACACTAATATGGACCCAGAAACAAAAACCATCGGAATGGAGCGAGGGCATTGTGTGCCCTATACATAAAAAAGGAGATCAGCTAAACTGCCGTAACTATAGAGGCATCACTCTACTGAACGTAGCATATAAAGTATTTTCAAATATTTTATACGTTAAACCGCAGCCTTACGCAGAAGAAGCTCTGGGAAACTATCAAAGCGGTTTCCGTCCCGGAAGATCTACCACAGACCATATTTTCACTCTTAGGCAGGTCCTAGAAAAGGCGAATGAATTTAACATAAACATACATTCGCTATTCATAGACTTCAGAAACGCCTATGATAAAATAAAACGTGAAGAATTATACAAAGCTATGGAGTACCTAAGATTCCCCAAACACCTTGTAAATTTGACTAAAATGACAATGAAAGAGGTATTATGCAGAATAAGAATTGAAGGAGAGCTATCAGAACCATTCAACGCCACAGTAGGACTAAGACAAGGAGATGCCCTATCGTGCTTACTATTTAACGTAGCTATGGAAAAAGTGATAAGAGACGCAGGAATTAACACAGCGGGCAGTATTTTCAATAAGTCGGTACAATTATTGGCGTACGCTGACGACATCGTAATACTAGCCAGATCCCCCGTAGCAATGAATGAAGCCTTCATATCGCTAGAAAGAGCAGCAAAGAAACTCGGACTAGCAATTAATGAAGAGAAAACGAAATATATGTGCATCTCCAAAAGACGTAATGATCGCCAGAATATGACAATTGATACATACAACATCGAAGCAGTAAAAGAATTTATATATCTAGGGACGCTAATTTCAAAAGACAACGACACGACATTAGAAGTTAAAAGGAGATTAGCGCTGGGAAACAGATGCTACTTTGGGCTACGTAAACATTTCTTATCAAGGAACATATCAAGAAGCACTAAAGTAAAACTGTACAGAACTCTTATAAGGCCAATACTACTGTATGGATCCGAAACCTGGACATTAAGAAGTAACGAAGAACACCTCCTAGGGTGCTTCGATAGAAAAATCCTGCGCACTATATATGGAGGAATCAACGAAAACGGTGTTTGGAGGAGAAGATACAATCACGAATTGTATCAGTTGTATAAAGATCCAAACATCATTAAAACTATAAAAATTAACAGAATCCGATGGGCAGGACATGTTGAACGTAGCAGTGACGACAGCATAACAAAAATTATTATGAACAAGAGACCAGACGGACACAGAGGCACGGGACGTCCAAAAAAGAGATATTTAGATAGCGTAGAAGATCTACGAACCCTAGGTATAAGAAATTGGAGACTCCAAGCCAGGGACCGACAGTTCTGGAGGAGGATGTTGCAGGAAGCCAAGGCCAATAACAGGCTGTGGAGCTATTTATGATGATGATACTAAACCGGGTGTTCGAATTCGTATCAAGCGTGTTGAAGCGCCGGCGCCGTTGATAAACTGGGAATCGAATGATTTCATTTGGAAATTCCAAAGCTTTCCGGAGATATTAGCAAAACTAATCAATGTAAAATACTTGTCAGACTTGACCAAAAAAAAAAACCAAATTTTGCGGTAACTACTGGAAATCCCGGGGTGAACCGCAATTTCCTGAAACTGCATCACGCGTAGAAAACAATTCTCCGTCAAAAAGTGCTGATACAAGGTTTGAAAAATTCGTGCTGTTTGTAAAGGGTAACGAAATTTTTACACGATTTTTAAAAGTTGTCGGATTTTGACAAGTGTGATATTTTGTTGGAAGGCTATCGCTGTGCAGAACCCAAAAAAAGATCACTTGGTTTAGAACAGGTCTCATTCCATTAGATATTAGCAATAGTTATCTATTTAAGGTCTTTCTGACACAGAGCCAAAGTTTTTACATTTAAACAAAAAAAGGCCTGACCGATGAAATTTTTTTAGGGCATTTTTTCGTTACTATTCTTCTCTAGGCACCTCAAAGAAGTCTATATAGTTTTTGGTTCGCGCGATATCGTGCAGGTACAAAAATCACTTATGTCGCTTCAACCAAAAAACCGCTCGACCAAATTTTATAAAAATCTTTTCAGATCATATTTCCTTTAATACGCTTCGAACGACACCTCAATGAAGTCGTTATCTTTTGTGGTTCGCACGATATCGTGCAGGAAAAAATGACCACATACGTACGCACACACACACACACACACACAGACATACTTCCACCCAAATTTTTGCTTGAAATGCTCTTGGGACTTTGAAAAATGAAAATACGTTGAAAATTTTGATTTCGTTTTTCAGACCGATTACAATAACTTCCCTATACTGGGAAGTTAAAAAAGCTTATACAGAGGCTTTGTCTGTCTGTCTGTCCGTCTGTGATCTTCTAATACTGTCGCTACAGATTTGGGCCAAGGCCCCTGTGCTGAAAGTCGAGTCATATGACAGTCGCATGTATATGTCGTTGTCGTCTCGTTTTGTAATTTGATGTAGTGAGAGTCGGGGGTGGCGTGACAAGTCGTTTGAGTTGAAGAAATTGGCGTTTCAGTAAAATTACGACTGATGCCAGCACAGGGGTCAGAGAGTGTATGTGCTAAGTTTTTGTATTTCGTGAGGAATAAACATTTTTGAGTTTGTGTTACGCGAAAATTTTAATAAATTATAAACAATTTGAGATTTAAGATGTTAAATTCTGCTCAGATGTGGTTTAGTAGTTTGGAAGATGAAGATAGCAAACTCGAAGAATTAAAAATTTTATGTTATTATTTCTTCCCAAATATTTCAAATTTTCTTACTTTGTCACTAACGCAAACAGCTCGACCATAAGTGACAACAAAACTGCAATAAAAACGACTGTCAGCACACCAAACAAGCTGTCGTTTATGTCAGCAGATTTTACATAACAAGAATCGGCTATCAGCACACTGCTGTATTAGCGTCACTTTTTATGACAGCAACTACGACTTTCAGCACAGGGGCCGGTATTTAGAGCCGGCACCATAAAAGGAAGGAAATTGAGCAGTGCGCATGAGCAGTGCGTTTTTAAACAAATAGAAAAACGTTGCTCGCGCTTTTTTTTATATGGCAGTTCTAAACTTAGGAGTCACCCTTTGTACTATTAGTCCATTATGTCGTTTGTTACATTATGGTGCAATGTAAGCTTAGTAGGGAGGAAATTAAGTTAAGGGTTATGAAGGTTCGGGAGGGTGTGTTGAAGAAGAAGGTGGTGATGAACCCTGCATTTGAACACTTGGATGTTGTAGGAGTTCGGCAACACTGGCTGCGAAAGGTTGTTCCACAGTCGAGTTGATCTATTCATAAACGAACTTCTAAACCGTATTGTGCGCGAACGGAGGGGCTGTAGGGTATGGGGGTGAGCCGAGCGGGCTAGTCTTGTGTTGCGGGAAAAATATTGGTATGCAGGCAGGAGGTCCTGAATTTGAGTGCAACATGGTAATAGCAATAAAGTATAGAGAGGGCTGCTACTATCCTACGGTGGGTTGTGGAGTCTATGGAGGCGCGAAAGGGGCCATCATCAATTAGTTTGAGGGCGCGATTTGTCGAGACTAGCCAAGGTGGTTTTTGAGGCGCCTGCCCAGATATACGCGTTGTATTCAAGGCGCGGCCGAATGTAGGGTTTGCAGATTGTAGCCAAGGCGGCTGGCTGGAGGAGGAACTTGCATCTCTTGAGAAATCCAAGGCATTGGGAGGCTTGTTTGGCGATTTGGAATATGTGATCATTCCATCGCAGATGCTCCGTTAAAGTTACCCCTAGGATGTTGAGAGTTGAGTCAGCCGTTAGATTCTCTTTATCGACTGAGATAGGAGGAAGATCGGTACAATTTTTGTTGGAGATCAGACAGTACTTTGTTTTTGTGGCTTTGAATTCGACGCGGTTCATTTCGCCCCAATGAAGAATCGATTCGATATCCCGGTTGATCGAAGTGGACATCAGTTGACGGTGGTAAAGACAAGGTCTGGCACGTGCTTGTCTTATATAGTCGAAGAAGTAAGAGAAATGCAAAGTACCGTCATCAGCGAAGCAGTGAAGTGGGTTGGAGGGGATTGAGAGCAGATCATTAATGAAGATTAGAAAAGGTGCGGGTAAGAGAATGACCCTTGGGGAGCTCCGGCCGAAATGACATGGGGGTTGGATTCGACGCCATCCAATACAAACTTGATTGAACGGCCTGAAAGAAAGCTCTTAACTCAGTTCCTTAGAACTAAGTGTATACCAATAGCTTGGAGTTTATTCAACAGAGCTGGGTGCCATACTCTGTCAAAAGCCTTTGATATAACTAGACCAGACCAGACTCACCAAAGCTGTGAATGCTTTGGTTGATGCGCTCGGTTAAACACACAAGCAGATCGCAAGTAGACCGTTTTGGTCTGAAGCCATCGTGTATAATTTGGTTGGATTCTAGATATTTCGTCAGTTTTTTATTGATTATTGTCTCCATGATTTTGGAGAGAACAGAAGTAATTGCTATTGGGCGATATGGGATCGCAGTACCCTTTTTTAGGTTTGGGCTGAACATGTGCAAGTTTCCAAGAGTCTACATAAACTCCGGAGAAGCATGATAGGCCAAAAAGCTAGGCGCAGAGGTTTACCCAAAGGTGAGGCGCATTTTTTTAAGACAATAAGGGGTATTCTATCGGGTCCAGTGGATATGTTGGCATCGAGCTCCTTGAGGCATCTATAAACTTCGCGAGTCCTGAAGAATATGTTGTCCAATGCTGTCCGTTGTGCTCAAGAACCGAAGGTAGCATATAAGTTTCGGGTCGAGAAGAATTTGAGGTGAACAGAGATGCTAGTAAATCAGCCTTGGATTTGCTGCATGTAGTGAAATTCTCTTTGATAGAACCTGCCAAGGACCAGAAGTTTTTGCTACCACCGCTTGCGTTAATGAGCTTGCTTCTCAACTTGTTGTCATATGAGGTTTTGACTTTCCTGATGGTGGACTTGCAGGAATTTCTTAGTTTCACATACTCTCGACGGAGCGATTCGGTGGGGGAATTCTTGTAAAGTCTTAAGGCGGCTTCTTTAGATTTAGTAGTATGGGGAATGAACAAATGCATTCCTGCCTGTATGATCTTAGTGATACGGATAGCGGCAGAGTTGACCTCTTTGTTTTGGAAACACTGGACCCAATCAGTGGATTTGAAAAAATTTGATAAGCATATTCCTCACAGTTCTCTTAGCTAGCTTGAGGGGGATTTGTGTGGAAAGTTGGCGATAATTAGACAGTGGTCGGAATTTCCAAGAGATGAATCCATTACTACGGAGTATCGCGTCCAGTACCGGCTTTAGGGGTGGGCGAACCCGGGCGATCGCCCGAGGGCGCCATGTCCTAGGGGCGCCGCCGCGATCCAATAATGTGTTCATTCATTCCCGTGAAGATAGCTCAGAGCCTTCAAATAATTACCAAAAAGGAAAAAGCTCTCAAGACCAACAATAGTTCGGGATGCTTCTACTTCAGGAACCCAACAATCAGGCTCAACGGGTAACAGGACAATGAGCGAAGTAGTGAAGGACCACCTTCTAGTGGCACTAACCTATGCCAATTCTAGTAGCAGCACACTCCCGGACCTTCTCCGACATCAAGACCAAAATATCAGGGATATTCATGGAGTTCGTGATGAGGTAAGAGTCGTCAGAAGTGCCGCTGCTCCCTTTTGATTCCGGGGGAGAGATATAACCAAAAGGGAGGGATGAAAGGGGAGAGATATTACCAAAATATCAAGGGCGAGGATCTGGCTCCCAAAAATAGAAGCAGACTCAGACAAATTGCTGAGTAGCTTCAACGCCACAACCGGGACATCCCTATGGGCAACTAAAATTTACTCAATGCCGAGCAACCCAAAGAAATAGTAAAACACTGGTACTGCTACTCAACGACGAGTGCCTAGAGTGGCTCGGAAGAGTTGATTATAAACTCCATTTTGGACTAAGATAGGCATGGATAAAGGTTTCCAAAACGGCTTCACCTAACGAAGAGGCTGACTCCGATAAAGAGCTCTGTGAGCGCTTACATGAACGAGCAGTCATCATGGTTGAGAGGAAGTTAGCATCTATAAGCTCAGAAGCAGCGGCTGACAATGTAGTATAAACATGACAGCAGGCGACCTGTATCATCCGCCAATCAAGTAAGTAGTGGTACCTAGGTTGAAAACAGTATAGAAGAAATTTCTCCTCTTCGCTCTGAGAAACCTACACGACCCGCGCGATTTTAGCACCTTTCCGCCCTCCATGGACAGATTCGAGAAAATAGATTTCATGCCGCTGCTGTCAAAAAGGAGGGAAGTGCTTATTTCGTGCTTGTTCGTGTCCGATAGAATCAAGTTCGATGCCATAGGCATATACTCGTACAAATGTTTAAGAAATACCCTCATCGGACAGAATATGCAAAGAACGAGTCCGTCAACAAATGTTGTATATGCTTCTCACCAAAGAATCCTTTAAACAAAAAATTCTATACGCCTCTCACAAAAAGCACATTCAACAGTATATTAGGTGCATATTCTTTTTTAGTTCAAATTTGCCGTCGTATGCCCGTGGCCCAGTTCTCGGCCATTTGAACCTTACGTTTGGCCGTCCCAAACCCTTATGTACTCCCAAGTGGCCAGTGTTTGGTCGTTGTTATGCCATCTTTTATTTTTACTCGGGTTATGGTATAATTTGTGCATTATAATATAGGTAATCTACCGAAAAGAAATGTCTAAAAAGTTAAGGGCGCATAAAAATATCTCGCCCGGGGCGCCAAAATGCCTAAAGCCGGCTCTGATCGCGTCCCATGAGAAGTAAGAAAGAGATTAAGGATGGGCTCCTACAAACAAACCCCTATGAGGTGAGAGATTTTGCGCTAAAGTTTACCTGATAATGACCTAGGTCAGTACAGTGGCGGTTTCAGAGGGGGGTAATTGGGTAATTACCCCCCCCCCCCCCCCAAGATTGGCGTTCCCTTATTTATTTTTATACTTAAAAATTACTAATATTACAAACAAAAAAGTTAAGTGTATGGTGAATCTAGTCGGCGATCTATGACTGTGAGTTTTTTCTCCTGGAGAGTCGTGGAAGGGACCGATACCCGTGACTTAAGCTTATATGGCACGCTATGTAAACAAACCGAAGTTAACTGCTCAAGCGCCGAAAGAGAAGTGATGAACTTCTTCCTTTGCACGGGTTCCCTTTTCTAAATATACGCGACATACGTTGATACTATTAGTCTCTTTAATATTAGGTGCGTTTTTTAAACCTGTTCTGTCCTGGAACATTAAAAAAAACGCAAGGAACATTTTAATTTTCATTTGCATAAATTACGGCTGTGGACTTTTTAATTCTTTTACTATTTTATAAAAATCTCTATCAATTTTTCGCGTTTTTTATTCAGTAAACAAAGAATTTATTTTATTTGGCAAAAAACATCAACAGACCGAAAAATGAAAAACTTCAGATGTCTAAAAGTACCAAAAATCTTAAGTTTTGGGTTTCGTGCCCATTGAGACTTTTGTTCAGGGAGACTTCCTCTATCCAAAGAACATAGACTCGTTCAATTTGACCGAAAGTCATTTTCCATAAGAAACGTGCGGGGTCCTTTAATTTAAATTTAATTTCTCTTTGGCCTGGATACGGTTCTCAGTAATTGTCGGGGACAAGAATTTGTGTGGAAGCTGTACCAGGAAAGAACAGAACAGATTAAAAAACGCAGCAATTGTTAATCGTTACATCGTGTTACATTAAGAGAGCGCGAATCGCATTTATTAGTTCAATATACAGGGTGTCTCAGACTACCCGTACCACCCCATTATTTGGAAGTTTTGAAAAAAAAAAAAAAATTAAAACTAAAAAAACACTTATCAAATATTTTTTCAAACTCTATCCAGCCATACCAAAAACGCCACCTACCCCCTGTTAGGGGTAGGGGGTGCAACTTCAAAAACTTAAATGGAAACCCTCAGATTCAGAATCTTCATAAAAAAATATGAAGATTTTGTCCCAAACATTTTTTGCGATTCGCCATAGATGGCGCTGTAATCGGAGGAAAAAGTTTTTTATGATTTATTAATTTCCGCCGATTACAGCGCCATCTAAGGCGAGTCACAAAAAATGATAAGAAAAAAATCTTCATATTTTTTCAAGAAGAATCTAAATCTGCAAAAAAATAGGGGTTTTGTACTTTTTTTTTCAATCCTTCCTCCCACCCCTATTTTTTATTTTATTATTATATAAATTCCTTTTTATACAAATTATATTTTTTGATCTCGATTGTTTTGTCTTTATGGAATAAAAAAAATATTTCAGTTTTTTCTTTTTTTTTAAATTACCCCCCTAAGCTAGTTGGCTGGAAACGCCCTTGGGTCAGTATCGGTTTGGGTTTCACAAAGTGCTCAGATTGGGGGTTTAAAATTGGATAAGTGGCACTCTAAATAAGAAAAATTCGCATCAAGTCCACGCACGTTACAAAAGTCTCACTCCTCACAGCGACATTTTACTCCCTTTAGTAAATTATATTTCAATATTTCAAAACTTGTCAAAAAAAGGTAGATTTTTGGACTGTGAATCCTTTTTACTTAGGTTCTGGTTCGTGTGAGTTTTGTGGTGTGCTCTATAACTACATAAGTTCAATTTCAATTCGATTGTTAATGCTAATGACGACTAAGCGGCCTCCATTAACATACAGGCCGTCGGCAGACCGTGTCCTGAATTTTTCTTGCTCTGAGGCCAAGTATAAACCGCGTACTCAGCGGCCGTCAATTGTATGGGGGTCTATAGTTCAAGAAAACTGACAAAAATCTTTGCGTGTTTGGGCATTTATCGTCAGTCCTTGCCTGAAGATCTGACTTTTTATTCAGTCTGAAAATTTCGTTCAGACCGTGAAAATTTTTGTACTTGAATTCCCGACCTGCTACGCTAAATTGTCGTCTTTGCCTGTATACGAGGGCAGCCCGATAAGAACTTAGCCTCACCGTCCGATGGCGGTACTATCGTAAGAGAAATTTACTATTGTGTAGTACATTCTCGTAGATTTGGCCCTGTGCGACTTCTTTTTGTTTCCAAAATATAAAAAACTCACTCGCCGGTCAGAAATTTGAGTCTAATGAGGAGATTATCACCGCCACGGAGACCTACTTTGCTGAGCTCCAGAAAACGCCAGGGTAAAGTGTATCGAGCTAAGAGGAGACTATGTTGAGAAATAAATCGCCACTTTTGCAAAAAAAAAAAATCATTTTTCTTTTGTGGGCTAAGTACTTATCGGATCGGATGTTTTTTTTTATATTGACATAGTTGATTAGCTAACCACCACTTCCATAGGTATTATATCTTTCTCTAGTTTGTGACGTCTATCATATGTGAGTAGTCGTGTCTACCACACGGTATTCGTGCTTTTGGGTGGCCCAGAATACCCCCTATAAATGTGTTGGATTTTTGTCAATAATTCATTTTCGCTGAGCGAAACATAAATCTACGCTGTTACCAGGGTGGGTTACGGGGTTTTGCTTGTTTACTTCGGGATGGGCCGGAATGGTCATTGCTACCCTCTGGTGGTATGCACATCTACTAAGCCGTTCCGAATCAAATGTGGTGTTAGTTATTAGGTTAGCTTGCATGTTCAGGTGTTTGGAAGATAAAATAAAGATTTAAGGTTGTTTTTTGAGGGCTGGCGCAATGGTGAAGGGCTAAACCCATGACATGCCCATGCGGCGGGCTGTTTGCGAGGATCGCCCTCGTATTTAGAGAATCGTAAGGTCACCTGCAGTCCACGGCCTGTCAGGCGAATGCCTCAAGTCTTCATCCCTCTGATGAATGCAAGACGTTCTTTGGGACGTACTTCCCGATCTCGCCTGTATATAGAATAGGGTTCTTTAGTTAGCTACAATGAATGTAGTGTTTTGTAATTGAGCTTGTGTTTCATCGACCGACAGATATTGGTCGCGACACCCGCTGGTCCGAGCTTTGAGTTTTAAATGGAAGAAAAGGAAACTTATGGGAGTGTTCGTAAGTCCATTGTGCGTTCGCTACGTTCTCCTACAGTGGTCAAAAATATAATAAACGAACAAAATAAATTGCCCAATTTGATAAAAATTTTGGTTAAGCCCCTAGTCCTTAACCGCAAACTCTGTAATGAGACGATAGTGAAAAATAGTCGGGGGGATAGTGCGCGCAAACAACGTCAGTATAGTCTTCTACATCAGTATTTATCTCTATCTCTCAGTATCTTTTTGGAAGATACGAGGCTTGAAAGTGCGCTTGTTGCATTTACATAGAGCAAAAACTAGGCGTTTCATATTTTTCGGTACGAGTAAGACGAAATCGGGACTTCTATCAATAAAAATTATTCAATTAAATATGCTATCTATATTAATAAAAGAATGTTTCTGTATATATGTATGTATGGATGTGTGCGCAGAGCTTCTAAATTTTGCATGAAGGTCCGTGGGGTCCATTCCATGAAACATCACGAATTCCGATTTTCGAAATTCAACATGGCCGCCGCAAAATGACCGAAATTCAAAATGGCCACCCAAATATGTATTCGCAAATTGTGTTCCGATTTCAATTAAAGTTGGTTAATCTGTGGGACCTCAAAGTCTCTAATAATTTGAATTTGTGGCCAAAAACTTATAAATTCAAAATGGCCGCGCCAATATGGCCGACGAATTTGCCAATTTTGTATCCGATTCCAATGAAAATCGGTGTCTTGGATTTTTTGAAAAGTGGTAAATAACGAATTGAACTTATAATAAATTCAAAATGGCCGCGCCAATATGGCCGACGAATTTGCCAATTGTGTACCCGATTCCAATGAAAATCGGTGTCTTGGATTTTTTGAAAAGTGGTAAATAACGAATTGAACTTATAATAAATTCAAAATGGCCGCGCGCCAATAAAGAAACAACGAGAAATTTCGACACATATGAAAAAACAATCGAGTCGAAAATAAAAAAAAAAAAGATAATGTAGAGAAATAGCTAGAAATTGAGTATATACCTAAAAAAAAAAAAATAATGATAAAAATGAAAAACCAATTGATGCAAATGGACGAAAAAAAATTAAGGAAAGAAAAAAACAATAGACATCGATAAATTTCATATATAGAGTATACAAAAAATCTAATAAAATACACACACACACATTTCACATCTCAGTTGTTTTATCTTTTTTTTTTTTGTTTTGGCCTAACAATTCGTATTAAACGAAATTAAAACTGCTGTAGTATAATATAAAATATTCACCTTGTTCATATAACATAAAAAAAAATAATAATAAAGATTATTTTTAATAATTAAAACTATAGCAAAAAAGCTCCTGACAATGAAAAACTAAAAAAAAAAAATGTTTGTTTTCTTGTATATATATATTTGACGTTTCATTTTTTTTTTTAAATATTACTATTATTAATATTTATTTCGTTTTTAAATGCCTGTTTTTGTTTTTTAATTTTTTTATTTATGTTTTTATTCTTTTTTGTGCAAACCTGTTATTGCTATTTTAGCTGACCACTTGCTAGTTCCATCCAAAACGCTTTGTTTCACTGCTTTCATATGACCTGCGTGACTTTTTTCCTCTACTCCGAATACAGCTCTACACGTAATACAATAACATAATATTTGTGAGTGTATATAAAAACTTATTTTTTTCATTTATCTTTGGTATAGTTTTTTTTTACATAATTTTCAAAATTTTCATATTGAAATCCTGCTTCTTACATTTTTTTTGCCATTTTTTTTTTAATATCTGTTATTTAATAATAATAATAATAATGTTTATGTGGGATGTTTTTTTTTTTATTAAAACGCGTATTGCGCATGATTATTATGTTTATATATATACTTAAGTAGAAAAGATCGCTTTTTTATGTATTTACCTATTGCTCTCTTTTTTTTGTAACTATAAATATTACTATTTTTATATTTCTTGTGGGTATTTTTTTTTTGTTGTTGTTAATATTAATTTTATTAATTATATATTATTTGAGTAAAGTGATGGGTAGCATATAATTTAGAAACATAGATTACTTACCTTATTAGCTCGAATATTTCTGGCTTTTCACGTTCGCGCTGCTTCATTCTCTCCTTCATGGCTGTTATAATTGAGTTGGCCTTATCTTCAGCACCATGCTTTGAGCTCTTCTCGGCGGCTCCTGTTGATAACGAATAGTGTACTATTGTAAGAATTATATAGACTGTCTTCTAAAAAAATAGACTCACTTTGCAGGCAATCAGCGTTAAGTAGATCCTTGCATTTTTCATGGCATTTAACGCCGCACTCTGTACAACGGACACCCTGTCGGGCAATGCCCCATAGAAGTCCTTCACACTCATAACAGTATGTTGGTGATGTTGCTGTCCATAGTACAAAATTGTGCGGCGTTGTTGATGATATTGGGTAGATAAGGGCTTGCAGCGATTTTTTATAGACGTGCATTTTCTATACATGGTATATAACACAGTAAATATAATATATAGGGCTTCCCAGTATTATTATAGTTGAAAAAAAAAAAATAGGCCTCTCCAAAAATTCTGGCTCCTTAAGCAACATTACTAATACCACCAGTATTATGTATTTTTTTTTTTTTTTTCAGTAATATCATTCTGCAATTAAGTTTCAACGAAAAAAATCCGGTCTCTCCCATTTTTTATAATCACTTTTACAAAAATTACGTTGGTTACAAAAATCCAGGGCACGAAAATACTCACTCATGAGGAACTTGTATAGTGAGCATGTATAAATTCCTCATTATAAAAATCACTCTCACTCATGTGTGAAGAAAATATTTTAATTTCGGCCTGCTCGCACTCATGAGTGAGACTGTGTACATTAGGGTGGTTCAAAAATGCAAAAAAAAATTCAAAAAAACGTGCACCCCCCTATCTTTAAGTTCAATTAAAATGATGATTTTTGGCGGCAACCGGAGAATTTTTGATTGACACTAACCATTGCCGCCGAGCACATTTCGTTTTAGAGATTTGCGATTTTTAACAGCTGTTTTTGACAGCTGTCATGTTGCAAACCTTTGATTTGACGTCATATTCGTAATCAGCGAGCTCGAAAACCCTCTATAGCACGAAATTTCACGTCATTTTGAAAAAAATGTAAAAAAAGGCAATATTTTGTTCATAGTTGACAGCGTTTTTGACAGCTGTCATTTGTCAAACCTTCGATTTGACGTCAAATTCGTAATCAGCGACCTCGAAAACCATATAGAAACCACGATCTAGGTAGTTTAATGGACGTAAATGAACAGAATTATCAAATTTTTATTATCGTTTAAAAATCGTAAATCTCTAAAACGAAATGTGCTCGGCGGCAATGGTTAGTGTCAATAAAAAATTCTCCGATTGCCGCCAAAAATCATCATTTTAATTGAACTTAAAGATAGGGGGGTGCACGTTTTTTTGAAATTTTTTTGCCATTTTTGAACCACCCTAGTGTACATAGATTACTCATGAGTGAGGATAACATTCTTAGGCATTTTACACAGGAGTGTGAGTGTGCGTATTATGAGTGCACTCACCGCTCACTCACGTTAGGTACAAAAATAAAATAACTTGGATAAGGATTGTTTAATAATAAAAGGTGGTGATAAAAGTTTTAAATATATATTATAAGGTTTATTCAATTTAAAAACTAATTTCCATTAAAAAATAATCTTCGTTTCAACGTTTTCACATAGTGAAAGAAAAGTTCTGATAACTCCTCCCACTCCTTCCCAAGCCTCAAACCATGCCGCAGAAAACTAAACGAAAGCCGCAAAGACTTGAAGGTGAGTTTGGAAATTCTTGTAAAAAATTATTCGAATGCGAGAGTTGTTTCATGGTATGAACACTCGTGAGTGAGGAGTGAGTTGAATAGGTATAGCACATGAGTGAGGATTTTCATACCCAGAATTCCTCAAAAAAAAAAAAAAATACTCACACACACGAGTGAACGCACTTTATAGCAAACAACTCTCGCTCGTGAGTGAGCAGTGAGTTGTATGAGTCGCACATGAGTGAGGATTTTCGTACCCTGCTTACATTTTCTTCATTTATTTGCAAAATCCGGGTTGAGTCTGATTTCTTATGTGATAAATCAAGCTTAGGAAGCATCCTTTGTACTACCAGTCCGTCATGTCAAGTCTTGATGGAATTTCTAATAGTTATGGGGCCCATCCACAGGCCAACTAGTTGTCCAAACTGAGTTGTGTTGTCACTGAATCGCATCGTGTGTGGGGGGCAGTTGGCAAACTGATTTGACAGTTGGGGTTTCAGTTGGGATAAATCAAAATCTTTTAATTTTATGGGGGCGGGGCCTAGTGTTTGGGCAACTAGTTTCACTGTGTGTATTGCAGTTTGGCAAACTACTTGGATGAATTAAGCCTGAATTCGAAGAATATATTTTTTTCGAAGGTTTATTTTGCATTATTTTTAATTTAAATTATGAAAGTTCACATAATATTAAATTATTTTCATAATTTATACTTTTAGAATTTAATTTATATTTTAAAAAATATAAATATTCATATTAATAATTAAAAAAAAAAAATTATAATTAATCTAAAAAATCATCTTTCTCCAATTTTTATTATTATAAAACTTAGTCGCGGGTTTTCTACAATTTCATTTAACTTTCAAATTGCCTATAAAATATCGAATTGACAGTTGAAATATCAACTCAGTTGAAGCGTTTGTGGCAAAACAACAACTTTTTACACAACTCAGTTTGGGCAACTAGTTGGCCCGTGGATGGGCCCCATTAGTTTAGTTTGGAAAGATATACGAGGGGATAGAATAGATTAAAGGGAGTCTGGGAAGGGTAGTGGTGCATGAAAAGGAATTAAGTCGATATCTTGCAGTTTAGTCATCAGAGGGGGTGGGGTGACGTGCTTCTTCAAAAGATTTGGACATATCTAGAACAATCCAAAACCGAATATAAAATATTCGCCTCTATTAAACAAAAAAGAACTCTCCTCCCCCCCAACATAGACTACAAACATCATAAGCCAATATCAGTTTGACATCCTTCCAGGCAAATCAATATAAAACCGATGAAATTTTCACACTGAGACAGGGGATGGAAAAATGCCTAGAGTTTCGAAACTCAACCCAACTCGTCTTCATAGATTTTAAAGCCGCCTACAATAGCATAGTCAGAGTAGAGCTCTGTAACGGCGGGCCTAGGACTTTCTTGAGATCCTCGTTGCTGTGAAATAATTTTTCTTTTTTTTTTTGGGAAATTTCGAAGGGAAGAAGGCGAAGAAAAAAGGATACTGAGTTTTTTTTTAGGACGAAAGGGGGAGAAAAACATTTTTTTTTTGCGGCAAAAGGAGGCGAGTTGTGTTTGTCCGGAAAAAAAAAATTAAAAAAAAAATAAGATTCTGAATTTAGTTGAAGGAAAACGCAACTATCGCAGCCCTTAGAATAACGGAATCTGGATCTTGGATCGGAATCAAGGGAGGGCACTTTAAGGTGCTGGACTTTGTCAACATCCGAGACTACCTTCACGAAGAACTACGAAGCCCACATCCCTCCACGTCGTGACTGGAGTAATAGAACACATAGTATTCAGGATGCCATAAGCTTCTTCACGGATGGCTCTAAGCTCGCGGGTTGAGTGGGTGGAGGAGTCTTCTCACCGGAACTTGCTATTTAAGTTTCCCTCCGACCCCTCTCCTTCTGCAAATCCACCAGCAAGGCGACAGGAACCGAACTGTCTACATCTTCTCAGATAGTCATGCGGCTCTGAAAACTCTGCACTCTCGCACAAACAGCTCTAGAACTATCTCTGAATGTCGCAGATCCCTTAACGAGATGGCTCAGCAGTTCAGGACCCTCCTTGTATGGGTGCTCGGTCACCGAAATATAGAGGGGAACTGTAAAGCTTACCAATTGGCTAACTGAAATATATCTGAAGAAGCAGACCATACTAACTTCGGAACTCTCTGGCGTACAACACGCCTATACAAAGGACAATTCCACGTATACTGTCCTTCACTTAAAGGTTTCAAAGATAGAAAAATCACTCGATTTCAAGGAGTATACATTAGCAGCTTTCCTTGACATAGAGGGAGCATTTAACAACTTGCTCCCAACGGAATGTCTCTCATCTATCAAATGCATACCGGTAGAATGGTGAGCTCAAGCCTTGGCGAGTCGTCAACAGAGGCACCCCGCTAGGAGGAGTACTTTTTCCGCTTCTATGGGTCGTGACTGCCAATGATCTGCTGTGACGCATGGAAGCAGCGGGATATCACGTATTGACGTACGCGGATGACATTGGTATCATCATAATAGGAAAATTTCCTCAAATCTTCTGTTTTGGAGGAGGCGTTAGTAAACCTTTCGAACTGGGCTACCACCCGTGGACTCACGAGTGCCAGCACGTGAGTTGTTTCGATCGACCTCTTCATACAAAAATAACCCAAAAAAACAGAATCACTCCTCCTCACGAGGAGGTATAAAACCCCACCCCTAACTCCTCCCCGGTTTAACAAAGTAATCCTGGACAAGAAGCTCCTCTGGAATGAAAACATAGAAGAGCGCATTAAGAAAGCGAACACAGAGCTGTTCGCATGTAAAAAATTCTTAGTGGAAAAATGGGGCTTCTCCCCTAACATATTACGATGGATCTACACAGCGATTGTTTGTCCAATCCGCCTATACGAAGTCTTAGTATGGAGGCCAACCTTGGGTAAGCCAACCGTACTAAACAAACTATAGAAAGTGGAAAGATGTGCGGAGTTATACATAATAGCGGCACTTCTTTCCACACTTGCAGATGCACTAACGATATCTTATACTTCCCTCCTAGGAACCTTGTGGCAAGGGAACCGGAACTATCGCAGCCACTAGAATAACGGAATATGGATCTTGGACCGGAATCAAGGTAGGACACTTTAAAGTGCTGGACTTTGTCAACATCCGAGATTACCTTCACGAAGAACTACGAAGTCCACATGCCTCCACGTCGTGACTAATAGTAATACAAAACAGTATTCAGGATGCAATAAGCTTCTACGCTGATGGCTCTTAGCACGAGGGGCGAGTTGGAGGAGGAGTATTCTCACCGGAATTTGTGACTGAAGTGTTCCGACTCCTTTTTTTCTGCAAATCAACCAGCAGGCGACAGGAACCGAACTGTCTACATCTTCTCAGATAGTCAGGCGGCTTTGAAAATCCTGCACTATTGCACAAACAGCTCTAGAACTATCTATGAATGTCACAGATCTGCTAACAAGATGGCTCAGCAGTTCAGGACTCCCCTCGTTTGGAATCGCGTAACTAACAAGATTCATTACGTCTTCGAGGTAGTTTAGCGAAGAAACAACACTTTAACATCAGGTTAAAGTGGGATCACTTTGGCATCACAATGGCCCTATCGCTTTGGCCTAGGTGGTTGGGCTGCTGGAGCAGCAGCTCAGCCATATCTAACAAAACCTAACCTAGATCTCTTGCAATTTATGATTATACCTTAAGATAAGCTTATCCGAACGTAGATGTTTTGCTGCAACTATAGCTACGTGTGAACTTTGTGCAATTTTTTCCACTAGTTTGCCTTTGCCCACACACGAGAGCAACTCATTTCTGATCAATCCGTGTTCTCTATCCACATATTTTTAGTCACGAGGTGTTGATTTTGACACGTACAAGTGCAACCACGTAACCGAAATCGCTTGCGACCGGCAAGAACAGTCGCACGCGACCAGCTGCAAACTAGTTTCATCAAATCGGTTTCTTTTCTGTCGACCCGTGTGCGTACACTGACAACAGAACAGTTGCGAAACAGGGATTGCGAATTATTGATGAGAAAAAATGGTCTTGGTCTTGAAGTCTGGTCTTAGGCACACTTAGCAAGACCAAGAACAAGACCAGGGCTTGGCTATGCTTGCAAGACCAAGATCTGTCTTATCTTCCCCAAATCCTAAACAAGCCTTCGCCCTATTTCAGTGGGCAAGGATAATGTAACAGCTGACCCATCTCTTAACATCCTGGGTGTGACTTTATCTTCTGATCTACGATGGAATAATCACATCTATCAAGTCGCCAAACAATCGTATCAATGTCTCGGATTCCTTAAGAGATGCAAGTTCCTCCTCCAGCCTGCTGCACTGGCTACAGTTTACAAATTCTGCTTTCGGCCCCGCCTCGAATACAACTCGTATATCTGGGCGGGCGCCCCCCAAAAACCTCCTTGGCTTGGCTGGACAAGGTGCAAAATCGCGACATCATACTCACCCTTGACCGCGATAGCGCTCTTTGCTCCACGATCGGCTCTTTAAGCCACCGTAAGAATGTAGCAAGAATGAACAAGTTTTACCGCTATTACCATAGCGACTGTTCCACTGAAATTTGAAACCTCCTGCCTACATGGCAACTTTTTTCCCGCAAAACTCGACTCACTCCCACACACTACATCCCGCCTCTTCGCGCACATTACGGTTTAGTAGTTGGTTTATAAATAGAGCAACTCGATTGTGGAACCGTCTTCCGCAATCGGTGTTTCCGAACTCATATAACATCTCAGAGTTGAAACTCAAGGCTCATCGGCATCTACTCACGCACTCGCCAGACCCATAATTTATGCCTTCTCTACTATCCTTCAGATCAACCTTACTACTAGACATTGCACCATTACTTGAACGACATGAAGGACTAGTAGTACAAAGGGTGACCCCTCTGCTTTACCATGTCACATAAAAAAAAAACCAAAACTAACTATGCAAGACCATTAGACCAAGACTATGTCAGTCTTGTCATGTTCTTGCGTTTGCTCATTACTATTGCGAATCAGTCTACTCGTGTGCCGAGAGGCCTAAGAAAACAAAAATACACCGATTGGCTCAGAATCCTTTCCAAAAAAAAAAAAAAAAAAAAAAAAAAACACAAATTAACTCATAACTGCCAAACCTATTGGAATTTTCACAAAAAAGTGTTGACTCATTTATGTCTACAGGGGTTACCTCGGCTTTTGCTCGTCAAAATTAGACTCCTTTTAGAAAAAAAAAAAAATTGGGGCAAAAGTGCGTAACCCATAAGCCTTTTATCGATTAATTTGCCTGGATGACTTTGGAAGGAATAGAAGAAATTGCTGCTATGCAGTTTTAATAGGGATTATAGGGGACATGAGCTAATATGGGTCGCGCCAACTCAGTTGATGCCGGAGCGCGCAGCTGGGGAAATTAAAGCTGCACACAAATAAAAATTGCGCACATATCGATAAGAAATGCGCTTATGTATTTTCAAATTTCCCCTACGAAATTTGTTGCGACTAGAGCAAAGGGACGGGAACGGCATGCGGGGATTCTACTGCGCATGGAAAACGCGACTTTCTCGGCATCAACTCAGTTGGCGCGTAGTCTATCAAAAAATTTGGGCAAAGTTTTGAAGAAGTTCAATGATAGAGCAAAAAGTTTGCGCAAAAGTTAAGCCAAAATTAAATCATCCTTCGCGATTCTTAAGGAAAATCTGCTCGATTGGAGTTAGTGTTCCTACTGCGGAAACATAAATCCCAGTCACCAGTGTTGGACATAACGATTATAACATGACATTCCCATAGTTCCAGAGATTTTTTTCTTGTTGAGATAAAATATTATAATATATCAAATTAGCATTGACTAGACAGTGTTCCATGTAAACTAGTGCTGGAAGGTGGAGGGGGGGGGGGGGAGGGTGCGGCGTTTGAGATCGACCTCTCGACGTCATATCTTGTGTTGGGTTGAAAGTGCATAACAAAAACATCTAAGATATGCTTGATGATCTGAAATATCCGGGAACACACAAATAGGATAGGTCTACTGCGAGATATGGTGAAGAAATAATTGAAATTTGTTTTTTTTTTTATTAATAATAAAAAAAAATTGAGTCCGTTGCGAATTTTTGGATAAGAAGCCATTTTTGTTATAATTGAAATTTCTAAAAAAAAAAAAATAATAATTAAATAAAATAATTACCAGTTCTTCATCGTTCAGAGTTGCACGCGGTACGGCCGATGTTAGTCCAGCATTTCTTTTTGTAGCAGCCATAGTCTGATAAAATTTTTTTTAACAATTTTAATAGATACAATTTTCAACAATACAAAAAAAACAATTTCTAGTGACAAGCGATAATGTCAATAAAATAAAACACTTTATTTTATTTTTAATATTTTTTTTTTCTTTTTTAATAAATTATATTTTATTTACAAAATAACTTTTATTAGCTTAAAAACCATGCGTAGAAGAACTTTTACAAAACAATTCAAATAAGCATATTAGATGTAGTAGTAGTAGTAGTAGTAGTATTATTACCTCGTATATGGGTAGGCTGATTTGAACTTTTTTTTTGTTCATGTTTTTTTTTTCAACCCAATCATGTACGGGGGTAGTAAATATATAATTTTTTAACAAACACTAAATATGGAATTAAAGCGTGGGGACGAATATAATGGGGGGAAAATCGAAATTGGTGCATAAAAGAATGTGTTTTGTAATTTAATATAATGAAAATTACTTTAAAAAAAAAAAAATATATATATATATATATATATATATATTTTTTTTTTTAACTAGAATATAATCCTTGAATTTTAGTTAGAACTTTGGACAAGATTTATACTATAATATCCTTTAAAGCTGGTTAGTTTTATTTTTTGGGAATGAAAACCGTATAATTATACATGCTTAACTCGTGCATATAATAATAATGCTCAGAAAAACTCGGAATGTTTTAAAAAAATTATTTTTTTATTTTTATTTATTTATTTATTTATTATTATTATTATTATTATTATAATTTTTTTTTTGTAAAAATGTGATATGGGCGAGAAAGGCATGTGTTATTTATTTAAAATTAAAAAATAAAAAAAAAATCCGAGAAAAAGATGAGAGAAAGATTGAACCTAATTTGTCTTGAATATAGGTGTAGTAATATTATGTATATACTTTCTGAGTTAGGAGTCAGTTTTTGTTGATGCATGGAAAAGTGTTTAAAAACAATTACAACACTTTTGCAAAAAAAAAAACCATGTAGAAATGCGTAGTTTCATTTTTTGTACGTCATATAAAGGCCGAAGTCCAATGAGAGCACCGCACCGGGTGTTGGCATTCGAAAAAGCGGTGCTTGTCTTATCAAAACCTTACTGGAATATATGGAACAATTTCCAATGAGGAGCACCGCACCGGGTGTTGGTATACAAAAAAACCGGTGCTTGTCTTATCAAAACCTTACTGAATATATGGAACAATTTCCAATTAAGAGCACCGCACCGGGTGCTGGCACTCAAAAATCGGTGCCTGTCTTATCAAAACCTTATATGGAAAAATCTCTGCGAATATACATCTTTCAACAATGCCCCCATTAAGCTGGGCGGGCGCAGTGAAAAAAAAATTTTTCTTTTGCGTAGATTCGTAAATTTTAGTATTTTGAATAGAATAATTATATTTTATAGGGGTGGTTTAACTACTTTAGAAAGGGGGTTAAAATTAAATTTTCCAATTTTTTTTTTAATAATACTTTATCAAAAATAAAATTTAAATGCAAAAACAAAATGTATAAAAATCAATTAAGGATTTTTGGCTGATAATATAACAACCCAATTTCAAGGAAAAAGCAGAAAGAAAAATTTACAATTTTTTTTTTATTTAAAGTGTATTTTTAAAATTCTAGGAGTAGTTGAAAACTCCGCCATCGTCTGGTCCGAAGTCCAGGGTGTGAAGAAACTAGGAGGATGGTCGACCTGCCGAATTGGCCAGAATTCGGCAAACGAAACTAGGCAAGAAACCGTATTTTTTAAAGTGGTACTGACAGCAGCGTATCCGTTGGGGACGACCCGCTGGGACCGCCAGCTAACGGATCAAAGAGAGAAATAAGAGGAGTTGTTGAAATTCATTAATTTTTGGCTGACAATACGCATTCAATTGAATTTGAAGCATAAAGTTAGAAAAACATTTTTTTTTTATTTTCAATTGATTTGGGGATGGTTTCAATTTTTTAGGATTATCCCTTACCTTCGGGAAAAATGTATCTTAAGGTGAAATCTTAAGGGTTCGTGTCACCGACAGGCTAATCTTACAACTTCATTTTGACCCACTTTCATATAACCGATCAACTAAAAAAATTTCACATACACACATATATATATATATATATAGTTCACGTGACTATACAATCTGACCACTTTATCAAAAAAAAAAAAAAAATTAAGATGGCGGTTCCAAGATGGCGGCCGATTTTTGTATTTGTGTTGTCCAACCCCCGAGCATGTATTTGAAATGCAAGGGTATGACTGGTAGAATGTAACCAGCTATGTAGCGTCATTCCAAATTCAAAAGGGCGACCATCAAAAAATGACGGAGGTCATACCTAGATACATCAAAACATTGAATATATCAGTTTAAGGGAAAACGGCAAAAGTAAGCTATGTAGTATAAAATTGGCCTCACACCGGTTATTTTGGGACACTCATTTAGCATATTGAGTAAGTGAAAACTTGGACAAGCTCTGCTATGTATATGAACAACGATTGTAGGCCTTATGTATGACGAGTCTCCATAAAAAAAGAACGGTTGATAATGCAGATTTTCTAACCGAAATAAGTTCGCAGAGAAGCCACGCAGGTTACAATTATTATTTAATAAAAATTAAAGAATAAAGAAGTTGTTTGGGTCGCTGTTTACGAAAATCGGGGTCCAGTATTCCTAAAATATATGGGCGTCACCCTGCAAAAAAATTTTTAAGGGGTTTTCGCGATTCGAAATTTGGTTTGATTTTAGCTTTCATCTCGCCCTTGAAGGCTGAAAATGTTTTTTATTTGGCTGATAATAATATATTAAATCAAATTTCTAGCAAAAATCAGAAAAAATTACGTGTTTTCGCGGTTCATTCGGTGCTGTCATTGGACATGATCCAGCACCATATTTTTAAAAGGGATTGTCCTAAATGGTTAAACCACCATTGGATTTTTTTTTCGTAGATCCAAATTTAAATATTTTTGTTTTTTTTTAAATGAAAATGGCTCAGCTCAAAAATAGAAATTTGATTTGGAGGCAGTTTAACACTCCTAAAAGAGGTTTAGAATAAATTCTCCAATTTTTTATTTCATAAATTTTTTTTTCAAATTCAGCTTTCAAAGGCCTTGAAGCCTAAAAAAAATTTATTTTTGGCTGATAATATCTATTAAATCAAATTTCCTGCAAAAACCAGAAAATAATTACTTCGCGACAGGGCCGGTGCTTAGGTTTTTTGCGCCCGGTGCACTATGCCATATTGCGCCCCATAAGCTGTTCATTTTTGGACGCAGCGAAGGACAATAGAAAAAGACATAATCACTCGCTGGATAGGAAAAATAATTTTCATAGTTTTGGGCAAAATTTAAGATGGTGAAATAATGCGTATAACAAAACAAAAAAAAAGATTACATAGGACTTTACACATGGGTCAACAACCAAGCAACAAAAAGATGTTGAAAACGTCGTTTGCGAAGAAGTCAGTAGGATAAGACGAGGGGGTGGCCAGATTTTTTGAATCTCTGAATACTTTCCCTGAATTTTTGACTCACCATATTGTATCCTAGATAAAACTTCTGATAAACTTTCTCGCATGTATACATAAATAGGTTTAAACTTCGATAACTTCGCAGACATACAATCTGCAACAATCGTTTCTGGAATAGGATTCATAACGCTGAAAATTGCTAGTATCCGCGCTGAAGGCCATCGCCCAAGTGGTCATGCGATCTCAGCCTTACTACAATGATTCTTAGTGCAGGCGCTAAAGGTAGTTGACTATAAAAAATATGAGGACCGAACTGCGTCAGCAGATTTCAGTTGAGAATAGCTCAAAAAGGAATAATACGGATGTTGTTGGTCCAATTTTCTTAACCTACCCCCCCCCCCTCTTCTTTTATTGGCACCTATACGGTTTCCGTTGCTCGCTTTTTGATGATTAATTTTGATGAAGCACCACAAAATAAGACGAAAATGTGGAATATTTTTTTTCTACATATATGTCGCTTCGTTTTTGAGATATCGATACTTCAAGTTTTTTAAGTATTTTTCAGCGTTAATCGCGTCCAACAAATAGGAATAGGTATAGACCGGGAGAAAGAGGGATGCAAAATATGAGGACAGGGACAGAAATTGGGTAAATTTGTGTACCCGTGAATTTCATTTTTTTTTTTTTCAAATTTTAATTTTTTAAATTTTAATTTCTGAAATTGCGCCCCCTACAAATTGCGCCCAGTGCAAGTGCACCATTCGCACCTATGAAAGCGCCGCCCCTGCTTCGCGACGCCAAAACTGTCATTGGGCATGACCGACCTCGGGTATCAGCATCCAGAGCACTCTCACAGCATCGTCATTTAGATGCTGTGAGATGCTCAGTACTAGTTGCTCTTATTGGACTTTGGCCTTTAGTGATGATATTAATATGAAAAAAACTCTCATAAATCCGCGCCAAAATGATGCAAGGATGCGAGGATTTTCTCAAAAATGTAGCGAAAATTTCAAAATGTCTATATGATATATTTAATAATAAATTTAGCATTTTTTTTTTTTTTATAAAAAAGCTATCGGTCTAGTATTACACTAGATGTTTTATTTTTTAAATTTTTATATATGTTATTTTACTAAAAATAGCAAATATTATTTTTATATTTTTATTTAATAAAAAGCAAATTCCTAAGTAAAATATTTCGAGCAAATAACTCATGCATTTTAAAAATTATATCAGTGTGCACCAAAGTTCTATATAGTGTTTTTTTTTTTTTTAATTTATTTATTTTTATTACTTTTTTAAAAAGCAAAACGTATAGCATTAACGTAGTAGTATTACTTTTTTTATTTAAGGTAAATAAAATGAAAGCTAATTAAATAAGTTATAGGTAAAAAGGAAAGATTGGGCATATACCTTGAGCACCTTGGGTCCATTGGAAAAAAGACACACAAACAAACAACACAATATTAATTTCATATTTTTTTTTTCTAATAGTTTCTTATTTTTAAGAATTTCCCAATTTATTTTTTTTAGTGATGTATTTTTTTTTTATCCAATTTAACTTTCTTTTTTTTTTTTTTAATATTTTTGATTATTCAAAATTTTTTTCCCGGTTTTTTTTTTTTTATTAAATTTAATTTTTTCACGATCAAATGACACGGGGAAATTTTGTTTTTTTAATTTTTTGTTAAAATTTTTTGTGTAGTTTGTAGTTAGACATTTATTTATTTATGGTCTTTCTTTGATGTGATAAAAATCCTTCTTTACTTTTTTTTTTGTTTTGTATATATTAATAATAATTTTGCTAATATTTGTGATTTTTCAAAAGCCCTGTGTATATAATTATTTACTCTAAATGCAATTTTAATTAAAAATTATATGCATATCAAGATGCTGGTACTAAGTTAAGTTGTTTTAAATATCCTTTATTAATACATTAACAATAATAATAACTATAATATTAATAAATACATTGAATTTGCTTGAGAGATGTTTAAACTGGCTTAAACCATCTGTAAATCGCAAAATAAGGTAACATAGAAGAAGCGCGTGCTTGCGATATTTGAGAATAATAATTCTACCAAAAATACGATTTGCGCCGGCCAAATATAGTGTGCTCGGAATTAATATTTAATTATAATATTCATATTTTTAATAATTTTCAAATCTAACAAACTTATAACAGAGTGTGAGAGTTTATTTTTACTACAACTTTTTCTATTAAACGGGGCGTTCTGTAAATTCCTAATAAATCTTTTTCAAAAGCAAAAACGTTTATAATATATATATTATGTATATATATATATATATATATAAAATATCACAAATATAATAATTTTATAAATACTTTTCTCACATTTTATAATAATAATACTTATTTTGATCACATCAAAAAATATTAAAACATATTTGTGAAAATAACGTTGAATTTAAAAATCACATTAAACTAAATATATTATCGGAAAAAACAATTCTCGATTATTTATATATATATAGTAATTGAAAGTAATTTTTGTTTTTTAATTAATTAATATAATAAAAAAATGGTAAAGGTTCCATAAAACAACAAAAAAAAAAAAAAATTATCTTAAACTAAATTTGTGGTAATCAATTAATTTTTTTTTGTCAGTTGTCATATTTACTTACATATTTGTACAAAATATACGTTTTTTATTTTTTTTGTTTATTTAAAAAAAAAAATAAAGTGGGACAAAAACAAATAATGTGAAAGCCACGTGTAGATTTTGAAAAATTAAATTTTGAAGTATAAAAAACATAAATTTTGAAAAAAGAGACACATATTTTGCGTTGCATAATAGATACGACTCTTTCCTTTATGTATATATAAATTATATATATATATATATATATATATATATATATATATATATATATATATATAATAACCGACCTACACGTGATACAGATAGGACACTTTACTTTTTTTTTTTTTTGAATAATTTTTTTATATAAAATAGGATTTTTTTTTTTCATATACATATATGTATGTCGTAGTCCCTAAAGCCTAAATCTTGTGTGTGTAAATTTTCAAATACTTACAAGCTCTGATACCAGAGGAATAGATTTCCTCCGTGGTCGAATGTCAGGCATGCTGTCAATGTTACTGTAGAAAGGATTATCACCAGGATGTCCATTTCCACGTCCAGCACCCTCTCCTGCACCGGTTCCATTCTAATTATAAAAAAAAAAAAAAAAAAACAACAACAACAAATCAGTTTAATATTTTCAATTATTATAGCAAATTATGGTAAAACGACATAAATTTATTTTTCAGAAACTTAATAAGCACCATTTATGATAGCAGATTTATTTTTAAAACTAGTTGGGATTGTGTCAAATAACTATAATAGTTGTAAATTCACAAGATTTTTCTAGATAATTTGTTTTTCCTGAAACAAACAAACAAACAATTCCTCTGTATTTCGTTCGCTATACTAAACCGGGTGTTCGAATTCGTATCAGCGCCGGCTATTAACGGGGAATCGAATGACTTCATTTGGAAATTCCAAAGCTTTCCGGAGATATTAGCAAAACTAATCAATGTAAAATACTTGTCAGACTTGACCAAAAAAAAAAAAAAAAAACAAATTTTGCGGTAACTCCTGGAAATCCCGGGGTGAACCGCAATTTCCTGAAACTGCATCACGCGTAAAAAACAATTCTCCGTCAAAAAGTGCTGATCCAAGGTTTGAAAAATTCGTGCTGTTTGGTAAAAGGTAACGAAATTTTTACACGATTTTTAAAAGTTATCGGATTTTGACAAGTATGATATTTTGTTGGAAGGCTATCGCTGGGCAGAACCCAAAAAAGATCACTTCGTTTAGAACGGGTTTAATTCCATCGAGTTTATTAGATATTACAGCAAAAGTTATCTATTTAACGTCTTTCTGACACTGAGCCAAAGTTTTTCCATTTAAACAAAAAAAAAAAAGGCCCGACCGAATGCTATGAAATTTTTTTCAGGGCATTTTTTCGTTAATATTCTTCTCTCGGCACCACAAAGAAGTCTATATAGTTTTTGGTTCGCGCGGTAATATCGTGCAGGTACAAAATTCACGAACGACGTTTAAAAAAAAAAAAAAACAAAAAAAACGGTTCGATCGAATTTTATGAAAATCTTTTCAGATCATATTTTGGTTAACACTCTTCGAACGGCACCTCAACTGAGTCGATATACAGGTAGGATATGCAGGTACAAAAATCACTTATGTCATTTAAACCCAAAAAAAAAAAACGACTTGACCGAATATTATAAAAATCTTTTCAAATTATATTGTCGCTAATACGCCTCGAACGGCACCTCAATGAAGTCTTTATCTTTTTTGGTTCGCGCGATATCGTGCAGGAAAAAAACGATCACATACGTACGCACACACACACACACACACACACATACTTCCACCCAAATTTTTGCTTGAAATGCTCTTGGGACTTTGAAAAATGAAAATACGTTGAAAATTTTGATTTCGTTTTTCAGACCGATTACAATAACTTCCCTATACTGGGAAGTTAAAAAATTTCCCTATTTATTATTTTTAAATATCAAAGGAGAATTGTTTTGTTTGTTTGTTTTTTTTTTTTTTTGCATATGCTATGTGAATTCTTTTTCTCTACACATCAGCAACGATAAGAATGAACGAAATACTCTCAATACACTTTTTCAGTTATGTTGTGGTGTTTATAAGGACTTCATTTCAAGACGATTTCATTTCAGCACGGCTCCCTTAACTAAATACTCGAAATGAGAGAAAATATGCTGGAGAAATATATAATGTATAAACGAGTAAATCATAAAAATTCTTTGCATGGCTATAATGAAATTTTTCTTCCGTTTTTTTTTTAGTTCATCCTTTTTAGTCCATATAAAAGCAGACATAAAAAATAATCTGAAATACGTGATTATATGGCCAAACCAGCGAAGAATTTCTTTCCACAAATACACCCGCATTAAAGTATATAATTGAAATAGAGTATTTAGTGTTTATGCAAAAAAAAAATATCCTTTAAAATATGGGAAAGTTGTGAACATATCTGGCGAGTTTTAAATTTTGAAAATCCTTGAAAACATTCCATGGTGCCTGAAAATGAAATTTCACCCCCAAATTCCTAGTATTTTTCGGGTTGTTTTTGACAAGGTTTTCCAGGAAAACTCTTTAGATCTAGTTCGTTTCCCCGAAGCTACCGCAACAAACGTTCTGCGGGAAGCCCAACATGGTAGCGTAGACTCCAGGCCAGGTATGTCAAACATGTAGCCTTCGGCCTGCCAGTACATAGTTGAAGTTACTCCGATCGGAGGATTTGTGATCCTTTCGAGAGGTCTATACTCCCATACTTCTCACAGCGAAATTTTACTCCCTTTAGTAAATTCAATATTTCAGAACTTGCCAAAAAAAAGGTAAATTTTTGGACTGCTATTACTTTTTTATATACTAGTGAGTGAGTTTTTTGATGTGCTCTATACACTGCTAAAGTCAACGATTAATGGTTTGAACTAGGGTTGTTACGAATGTCATATTTTTCACTGAATGCGAATGTTTAAGAATAGTATTAAGAAAAATTAATTAGTTTAAGGACACCTTTTTTTGTATTACTTTTACATTAGGATATGAACAAAATATTAGAACAATAGACCAGTGCTATATATATACCGGGTGTTTTTTTTAAAACTTGACACGCAATTCTTGAACAAAGGAGGGGTGACAGAGGGAAACCTGTTATACAAAAGATGTCTGATATGGAGGGGGACATCGATTGGGTATAGTGCGCACCCCCTCTCTTCCACCCCCTGACCCGGGGGGGGGGTAACTTTTTTTTTTTAAATGGCAACCCCTATTTTTTATGCAAGATTCAGATTCCTGGGATGAAAATAAACATCTTTTATCTCTAGCATTTTTTTCTATCATTTGTTTTTACTCCGGAAACTTTGATTGAAATCGTCATTAAGGGGAGCTTTCGGTGGATTTTTTTTCAAAAAATCCATTTTTTTTTTTGTTACTTTGAACATCTAAGAATACAGCAAAAATAGTTTCAAGAGTTTGCTGTATTCTTAGATGTTCAAAGTAACAAAAAAAAATTGGATTTTTTGAAAAAAATCCACCGAAAGCTCCCCTTAATGACGATTTCAATCAAAGTTTCCGGAGTAAAAACAAATGATAGAAAAAAATGCTAGAGATAAAAGATGTTTATTTTCATCCCAGGAATCTGAATCTTGCATAAAAAATAGGGGTTGCCATTTAAAAAAAAAAAGTTACCCCCCCCCCGGGTCAGGGGGTGGAAGAGAGGGGGTGCGCACTATACCCAATCGATGTCCCCCTCCATATCAGACATCTTTTGTATAACAGGTTTCCCTCTGTCACCCCTCCTTTGTTCAAGAATTGCGTGTCAAGTTTTAAAAAAAACACCCGGTATACAGTAATGGTATTTTTCCTTCTCGTATTTTTAATAGTCAAAGTTCAATAGAGGAATATTATATTTCGGAATTTTGCTACCCTTTCGCCCATGAGACTATTTCTGACACACAGGCCGCCGGCAGGTCATGGCCTGAAGATTTTTCACCTTGAGGCGAAGTATAACCACACACTCACCGGCTATTAACTGAATGTGGCCTGCAGTCCAAGAAAACTAACTAAAAGCTTTATGTGTGTGTGTGTGTGTGTGTGAGTATTTATCGCCAACCCGTGCCTGAAGATCTGGGTGGGTTTTCATGGAATGCGATTCGAAATTCATGAAATTTAGAAAATAGAAAATGATATCCCCAACGCGAATTCTAATTAAATTTTCCCTTTTTGTCATCGAGTTTGAGCCCGGTAGTAAAGCAAATTGACGAATGCGCTGAATTTATTTGTTTGTGGTAAGGCATCACTCTGAAAACTTTTTAAATATTCTTGAAAAATATTTTCGCATCAAAATGACAAATTAAGGCCAATACTTTCAATACAATGCAAATTACAATACAAATTAGTGGTTGCGCTGGTGGTGCTGCCAGTAATATTCTATGCACGTGTCCGTGCTAATTGCGCCACCAAAATGGTTGCGCAACCAAGCGGACACCAGGGGTCTGTTCAAGATTTCTGCTATAGCAGCTTTTAGCAGCTATTGTCATGCTTTTCCTGTTCAAAACAACAAAAAATCTGCTAACGAAGCTGCTATTTTTGTGTTCAAGATTCGAGAAAAGCTGCTAATGTAGCTGCTTTTTGTTGCTCGCAGTTTTGACTGCAAGCAAGAAAGCAGCTACGTAAATCATACATGTGTGTGTAAATGTCATTGGTCGTTCTGCCAAAATGACTGACTCGAGTGAGGTTTTGTTGACATTAATACATATTAAATAATAAATTTAGGGATTGCAACTGCATGGCCAGGCTTTTTTCTAATTGTAGGGAGAGGAATAGTTGACTGCAAGAAATACTCATACACATACATTAACACAAAGCTATGCTAGCAGCTTTTTTGCGTTCAAGACATCATAGCAGCTTTTTCTTGCTTTGCTGTAATTTGACAGTTTAAAAATTCTGCTACTAAAGCTGCTATAGCAGAAATCTTGAACAGACCCCAGGTAAGCAACTCTCTATGGAGCTGCATACATTTTGTTGGTGGCAGCGACAGGTTGCGCCGGCATGATGTCCCGGTGAAATTCTACCCTAAGTCCTTATCCCTCAGTCAGTTTGAGTAATGTGTGAGCTTTAATCGGGCCGTCACTGCCGACCTGGTCTGAAGGGCCAGAGCCGGCCGGCGGTTTGTGTGGATGGGGGCCTTAATGTATGGCGTTCATCGGGCGGTACCTGCCGACCTGGCCTGAAAAGCCAGGGCCAGCTGGCGGCGAATGGAAGCCTTAAGAGAGTTTATATAAAAAGCCGATTTGAATTATGACGAGCATTTGAATTATGACAATCGATCTCTAAAAGAATCTTTTGTGATTTCCCCAAGGAGGGCTGCAAAATGCCCATTATCTTGGAAAATACTGGTCCGCCTGGAAATTCGCAGACTCCCTGGGAGGTCACTTGAAAATTTACTATCCAAAAAAGGGCCGCTCCAGAAATTTCCAAAACCAAGGGCCGCTACTAGATTTGTACATAGATTGAAAAATTCTATATACATAAACTAAGAAAATAATTGAAAGCTTTTATATTTTTCGAAACAGCGTAAGTATATAAATTTTTTAAAAACAATGTAAGTATGTAGTATGGCCATCTAGCCTCATAACAAGATGACGTATCTACTTGTAGACAAATGATAGACACCACAGGACTACCCGGAAATGGTTAGGCAGACTACTTAGCCCAAACAATCGAGAGTCTGTTCTGGTCTCCATTTATCGGCCAGTCTTTTTGTGTGACATCCTCAATAGTCGCACAAAAGATACTCTTGGGGTAGAAAAGGGCTTGTCGCACTAATAAACTCATCTACCAGGTATGAGACAAGCCAAGAAATCCATTACTCCCGCTCCGAATAAAAACTAAACAAAGCTTATTGAACTTAAATTACTGGACCCGAACCTAGAATCTTAATAAATAGGGCTAATAGGTATGAAGGCATGCCACTAGTCTAGATCTTGTATAAATAACGTTAAAGAATACACAGAAAATTATAGGTGGATGTGCTCAAAAGGCAATGAAGGTTGCCTGCCATACGCCAGCAAAATCACTAAGTGAACAAATTAATAGAAGTTATTGTGAAAATATAAACCCAGCGCCGGCCCTAGCCTATGTTCTGGGTGGAGCGGGACTGTCTTTCGGCGCCTTTTGGCTGACGCTTTCACATAAATTGTATTTGGGGTTGTCCTAGATAAACCTTTTTTCGAGGCCTGCCAAGGCAGCCGTGGCGTGATGGTCCAGTGTATCCGGACAAGCTTTATATTAGAAGCAGTCTTAATTTCCTTAAGGGATTGGGACCCCCCACGACACATTTGAAGCGAGAGTCCAAGACCGGATTCCGGTTGTAGAGCCTTTTAATAAATAATAGCATAACAGTGCATTAGAGCAAGTGTTTCTTAGCAAAGTTGCTTCCACGGTGTTTCGCCAGCCTTTCTTAAGTTGGTTACCTCGGGATTTCTGCGTCCTTGGTGATCGAAGCGGAAATGATCGTGGTTGTTCGTCAGGTGCTGGCGGTCGATGAGGGGACATTGCAAGCTTGGCTGGGGACACTTTGGGACATGGGATTTTCCTGATCCTAAGCTATACCCGACCAAACTTACCGCCAATATGGCCACCCGTCCGCCTCAGCTCGTCAATAGACCTTTGGTCCACAGAGAACTCTCCACTCCTACACCTTTAAGGTCGTTTTTTGGCTCTCTAACGTTTTCAACAAAATGTGTCCGCACGGAAGCACCGGACCACAACATAGCTTCGCGGCAGCTTTCCCTCGTCTACAGCGACAAGAAGTTAAGGCGGCCCATCGCAGGGGCGGGCAGCAATCCCAATGTGTCTGGGGTGCTCTGACTCCTACCCCAACTCGACAATCTCCTCCAGAAAACTCCCTTGGACCGCAACTAGCTGTTCTGTGGTCAGGAAATTCTCCGGATATACACATCGCAAGAACGTCCATTCTGACACTTTCTGCCATTTGATCAGACTTCTTTTCTGAAGGGTTTTCAGTCGGATTCTTAAACCGTATGCCCGGAGCCTTCACCTTTTCGCCGAGTTATTATGGTCGGGAGCAGATCCAGAGGATCTAACTATCTTCTCATTAAGAGTCAAAATTTCTTAAGCGGGCCACTAAAAATCGACTATTAGATTTTAATATATCTATTAACATATTTTGGTGGCTTTATATGTTAAAAGTAATACCCTAAAACGGTTTTTGAAAATTTGAATTTTTCAAAAATTTATGGGCGATTGAAAATTTCGGGTACTTTTCTTTAAAATTACAATATCTCAGCAAATAATTACTGGATTTCAATGAAAATTGGACTGTATGTTAAGGAACAGAAGAGGAACAAAAAAAAATCACATAAAAAATATATATAATTTGTTTATAAATAATTAGTTTTACAATAAACAAATGGAAATTTAACTAACTTCTCGGTGTCGTAGGAAAAAATTTTTTTCCAAAAAATATTCGTTAAACTATCAGCTGCACAAAAAAATTTTAGTGCTCTCACACGCAATACGCGTTACTTGCATTTGAGGAGCTGGGGAGAACATAACCGAACTTGTCAAAAAAAAAAAAAAATCCCTTGAATTTTCATCGTTTTTTAACATCCGCAATCACAATTAGTTCATAAAAACGAATCTGAGGTCAGAATTGACCCATCACCCTTAGATTTCGCCCCAGCACCCCCCAGTACCCCCCAAAGGGTCAAAATTTTACTTTATATAAAAATTCAAAATAAATATCTCTTTCTAGGTTTTTCGGTGTGCTAAAAACGAATCTGAGGTCAGAATTGACCCATCACCCCTTAGATTTCGCCCCAGCACCTCCCAGTACCCCCCAAAGGGACAAAATTTGACTATATATAAAAATTAAATTTTCAGTTAATAGAAGAATTTCTAATTTTTTTTTTCAAGAGTTAACCCTTCTAGCACAGAAGGCGCACTTTTCAGCTAAGCATAAAAATCTATATATACATACACATACATATATATATATATATATATATATATATATATATATATACATATATATATATATATATATATATATATATATATATATATATATATATACACTCCGCGACAAAAGTTTGACCTCAGGTAGAAAAATAGGAAGCAGGTAAGGTGGGGTGTACTGACCGCAATGTAATTATTTTTATAGAATTCCGGGTTGATTTTATGAGATACTCATGATTTGGTGACCTACTTTTATTAATTGTTCTAAGAAATAATGACAATTTTGTAAGAAATGGGATAAAAACGCCGCGACAAAAGTTTGACCTCACCAGTTTTAAAACACTTCTGTTAAGACTAACAGTGAGTGGTTGTTAGTGAAGTTGTAAATTAAACTTTTTTAGTAATTTTTTTAAATAAATCGGTACAAATATGGGCAGTGGAAAGCGCTTATCACGTGAAGAAATCGAGCGAATCAAAACGTTGAAAGAAGAAGGGTACTCTAACAGACAAATCGCCCTTAGATTGGGTAGAAGCCCCCGAGTCATCAATAACTTGCTTAAGGACATCGAAAATTACGGTAGGAAGCCGATACCAGGGAGACCAAGGGCCACAACAGAGAGAGAGAAAGGAGTAGGATCCTGTGAACAGCGTCAAATTCATCCATGACTGCCAGGGAAATTGAAGCTGAAGTCAGAGTAAATGCAAGTTTACGCACTGTGCAGAGGATTTTGAAGCGCTCACCAGTTCTACAACGTCGCCGACTCAAGAAAAGCCGCTATTATTACCTAGACACAAGGAACAACGCTTGGAATTCGCTCGCGCTCACATGGCCTGGAAAGACGAGTGGAACCAAGTTATCTTTTCAGACAAAAAACGGTTCTGTCTTGATGGACCGGACGGATACGCATATTATTTCCATGATTTTCGGAAGGAAGAGAGGTTTTTGACTCGACATCACCGCCGGGAAGGAGGAATAATGATATGGGGAGCCATTTCATTTAGAGGACCAGTGGAGCTCAAATTCATCGAGGGAATTCAGACAGGAGTACGTTACCGGGACATGTTAGAAGAGGTTAAGCCGTTGGTGGAAGAAATAATGGAAGGTCAACCATGGATTTTCCAACAAGACCATGCAGCAGTTCACACCGCTAGGGTGGTTCGGGAGTGGTTTAGGGCCAATAACGTGGTGGAACTGGAGTGGCCATCGGTGTCTCCAGACCTAAACATTATAGAGAACCTATGGGGCTGGCTCACGAGGAGAGTCTACCGCTCTGGACAACAATATGGGACTATCACAGAACTGAAGACTGCAATAAGGACAGCGTGGGATGAAGTTCCACTAGATTTATTACAAAACTTGTACAGTAGTATAGGAAATAGAATTTATCAAGTAATATTAAACCGGGGAGGCCATACCAAATATTAATAGATGGAATTTAAAGTTAAAATTATTCTTTCTTTTATTTTTCTTATCTTCCCTTGCTTAATTTTCAAAATAGTTCCCAAATTTGAAGGTGAGGTCAAACTTTTGTCGCGGCGTTTTTATCCCATTTCTTACAAAATTTTCATTATTTCTTAGAACAATTAATAAAAGTAGGTCACCAAATCATGAGTATCTCATAAAATCAACCCGGAATTCTATAAAAATAATTACATTGCGGTCAGTACACCCCACCTTACCTGCTTCCTATTTTTCTACCTGAGGTCAAACTTTTGTCGCGGAGTGTATATATATATATATATATATCCTCACCTTGTATCTACACCTTGTCGCGGTGGTGAGGCTTAGGCTTGTGGCTAACTAAGATAGATACACGAAATCCCAAGGTGGAAACTATCGTGCTGAGGGGATGTATGGTACTGCGTCAGTGTACCGCTAACGATGGACTCCGAATACCAGGCGACCTTCGGTTTCAATGTAGCCTTCCCGTGGTAATGCGGAGCTCTGCCATGGGTGACTGTCCTTTCTCGCGCAACTCGTGGGATTCAAAATAGAGAATTCAAAAAAAACCAATGAGGCTGGAGCACCTCCCAAAGCTCCAAATACAGCTAGGGCTTTTATAGCCCAACAAAGGGCGACTCCGGAGGATGGTAATTCCATCCAAAGGAGCAGAAAGACGGTGCGAACACCACCACCAAAGAGTGCTAAGGACCAGGAGCACCCTGGTTCTGAGCAACACAGTGCGACTCCCCAAGAAGGAAATTCAAAGAACTCCATCCCAAGGAGCTACAAGACGGCGCGGACACCGCCGAAAAAGAGTAACAACGACCTAGTGCACCTTGGGTCAGTGAAAAATGGTGAAGTGAGGGTGAGTACTCCGGCGACCACAGCGGAGGAGGCTCAATCATCCCCTTTTGAGAAATTAGGGGATATGATAAAAGACCTCATGGAATACGTCGACGCTAAGAAAAACGTCGAGCTCGCCATAAAAGAGAAGATTAGGTGGGTTAGGTCAACCTACCTCAAAGCGAAGGAGGAAAAAATGACCCAGCAGAGGGCGAAAGAGCTGGTGGATTCATCGGCTCAAACAGAAGAATTGCCGCAACATAAAGAGGGCCGTTCAACCGGGGATGCTGGAGAGAACGGCCCCAAGAGAAGAGCAAAGAGCCGCGGCCGCGCAAGCGCCGTAGAGAGCTCAATGAGGAGGTGCAGCTACAGCAGCACACCCCCAAGAGGAAAAAGGGAAAGACTCCCGAAGCAGTGGCCGAGCCAGTCCCACTGCAGGCGGCACGCCCCATCGAAAACGAGAGCAGGAACCCGGAAGGCTCTGCCTGGACGACGGTGGAGCGAAAAAAGAGGAAACTGAAGAAAAGAAGGTTGAAAGAGGGAAGCAAGCTGAAGCAAAAGACCAGGTCGGATGCCATCATCATCACGACCAAAGGGGAAGCGACTTACGCGGAGATCCTTCGCAAGGTGAGGACAGATTCCTCCCTCGCAGAGGTCGGAAGTAGCGTAAAAAGGGTCAGGAGAACGCAAAAGGGCGATCTCCTGCTTGAACTCAAGAGGGGAGATGCTAAGACCGGGGACTTAGAGCAGAAGGTAAAAGCATCGATAAGCGGGGTGGCTGAGGTGAGAGCCAGCACAAATACGGTGGTGATCGAGTGCAGAGACTTGGATGAGATCACAACCAAGGAAGAGGTCTGCGAAGCACTGAGGACCCAGCTAGGTCTGACGGTCGAAGAAAAGGATGTCCTCAGGCTAAGAGAGTCGTGGGGGGGCACACAGACGGCGTTAATAAGCCTGCCTGTTGAAGCTGCGAAGAAGGCTATCGCAGCAGGTAAGATTCGGGTCGGCTGGGTTGTATGCCGAATGCGGGAGCGGGTATCGCTAAAACCGTGCTTCAAATGTATGAAGTTCGGCCACATAGCGAAAAACTGCAGCAGCAGCCAGGATAGAGGAAGGCTGTGTCGAGGCTGCGGGAAAGAGGGTCACAAGGTAAAGGAGTGTGACCAAGCTGCCAAATGCCTAATTTGTAGGGAGGTAGAGGGCAGGGATAGTGGGCACGTGACCGGAGGTAGTAGATGTCCGGCGTACAAGGAGGCTCAGGCGAAGATAAGGTTCCTACAGATTAACTTGAACCACTGTCAAGCGGCACAAGATCTGCTGGCACAGACAGTTTATGAGGAGAAAATCGACGTCGCAATCGTCTGCGAGCAGTATAGAAACCTGCACAGCGGCGTCTGGATAAATGATAGCAGCGGCACGTCAGCGATATGGACGTGCGGGAGCCGAGCCATGGAAGATACCATGAGAAGCCCAGAGAATGGCTTCACGCGGGCAAAAGTAGGCGGAATACACGTCTACAGCTGCTATGCGGCGCCAAGCCTGACACTAGACGAGTACGAGTCGATGTTGGAAAGGTTAGCCGCCGACGCGAGTCGCCATCACCCGATAATATTAGCGGGTGATTTCAATGCTTGGGCTGTCGAATGGGGCAGTCGACAAACGAATGCAAGAGGGCGCATACTCCTAGAAGTATTCTCGCGACTAAATGTGGTGTTGGTCAACACCGGAGGCGAAAACACCTTCCAAAGGGGTGGGAGATCGTCTGTAATCGACATCACTTACGTGAGTGATTCAGTGGCAAAGGACCTACAATGGCGGGTGAGCGATTTGTACACGCACAGCGACCACCTAGCCATCATCTTCGAGATTGGCCAGGGTATAGGAAAAAGGAATCCTATCTATGGAATGAATAGAGGATGGGCCGTAAATAAACTCGACACAGAGGTGTTCGAGGAGGTATTCCTGCATGATGTGAGGTCGGCAGGAGGTGCCAGGGAAGGGGCAGAGCGAATCGCAGATTCATTAAAACGGGCTTGTGATGCATCCATGCCTCGGCGCGCCGGCAATCGGCAACACCCACCAAACTTCTGGTGGAACGCCGAGATCGACGAATGCCGAAGGGCCTGCCTGAAAGCGAGAAGGAGAACTCAGAGAAATCGGAACCGTCCAGATTTCGATGAACTCCTTCAGAGATATAAGGAAGCGAGGAAAAGGCTGAACAAGGCCATCGCTAGAAGTAAATCCGAGCACTTCAAAAGATTGTGCAGAGAAGCAGACTCGGACCCCTGGGGTGGAGCCTATAAAATGGTTATGTCAGCGGTCAAGGGCAAACGCTCTCCGCCGATCACCTGCCCCGCGCTGCTCCAGAGCATTGTGTACGTCCTGTTTCCACAGAACGTACGCCCCGTCGAACTACCCACCCTTCAGGTGGACCCAGAAGAGGTACCTGCGGTGACCGCAGATGAGATTCTGGAGGCTGCAAAAAAGGTAGCCATCAACAAAGCCCCTGGCATGGATGGCATACCAAATAAAGCGGCGAAGCTAGCAGCTTCAATAGCGCCAGACAGGTTCGCTGAAGTCTTCACAGCGTGCCTGAGAGAGGGGATCTTCCCGGAGCGATGGAAACAGCAGAAACTCGTGCTCCTACCGAAGCCGAACAAGCCTTTAGGGGACCCATCGTCCTACAGACCGATATGCCTCCTTAGTTGCATAGGCAAACTTTTCGAGCGGGTGATCTGTAACAGGATTCTCCCTAGCGTCGAAAGGGTAGGTGGCCTGTCAGACAAGCAATTCGGCTTCAGAAAGGCAAGGACGACTACTGATGCAATCAATATGGTGGTGGGCATAGCAAGAGCCGCCATAGAGAAAAATCACTGCTGCGCATTGATAACCCTCGACGTTAAAAATGCTTTCAACTCAGCGAGGTGGAGCAAAATAGTTGAAGCGTTGATCAAGCTAGGCACACCAAAGCACCTAGTGCGTGTAGTGGCCGACTACCTCCAGGGTAGGTCGCTTCATTGTGATTCGGATGATGGTCCTAAAGTGTTCGGGACAACATGCGGTGTCCCGCAAGGTTCCGTCCTGGGCCCTCTCCTATGGATCGCAATGTACAATGATGTGTTGGGGCTTCGTCTTCCAAAGGAAGCAGTGGCGATCGGGTTTGCAGATGATATCGGGGTAGTTGTCGAAGGAAAACACCCAGATGACATCGAACTGTATGCGAACGAAGCGATCTGGGAAATAAAAGCGTGGCTAGAACGCGCTGGGTTGAAGCTTGCTGAGCACAAAACTGAAGCAGTGCTGATCAGCAAACGGCGAAAGCCAGTATCCGTGAGGATCAAGGTAGGGGAACTGATCATCCACTCACAGCCCGCTCTAAGGTACCTGGGAGTGATGATCGATCGGAGGTTAAATTTCAAAGCGCACTTAGAGGGCACGGCAGACAAAGCTTCTGCGATCTGTGCAGCACTCGCAAGAATGCTGCCCAATGTTGGGGGCCCTAGACCGAGTCGCCGCCTCCTCTTGGGGAGGGTGGTCAGCTCAGTCCTGTTATACGCAGCGCCAGTGTGGGCAGCAGCGTTAAACAGGACTGCAAACAGTAGAAAATGGAGGGGTGCATATAGGCTAAGTGCACTTCGCGCTTGCTGCGCGTACAGGACCACGTCCGACGATGCGGCGTGCGTGATAGCGGGGATGATTCCTGTGGATATTCTGGCGAGGGAGGGCATGCGTCTCTATGACCCAGAATATGGTAGAGGACAGCCAAGAAGGGTACGGCGGCAGATTGCGCGCTGTGAGTCCTTAAGGGAATGGCAGGGGAAATGGGACGAGTCTGTTAAGGGTCGTTGGACCCACAGACTTGTCCCTAACGTGGAAGTATGGGTTTCGAGGGAGCGTGGGGAAGTAAGTTACGACCTCACGCAGTTCCTGAGCGGACATGGGGGGTATAGGAAATACCTCCACCGATTCGGCCACGATGATTCACCGTTGTGTCCGGTATGCCCAGCGACGGAAGAAGACGCAGAGCACGTCTTCTTTGCCTGCTCGAGATACGCCGAGGAAAGGGCGGAATCAGAAGAAACGGCCCAGGCGCCACTAACGCCGGAAAACATCGTAGAGCATATGATGAGATCCGAGGAAATGTGGAAGAAAGTGGAAGAAACCCTGAAGGCCATTCACAGAAAGTTAAGGCAAGAAGAAGCCACAAGAAACAGAGAAAGGCGAAGAAATGCCGAGAGCAGTAGCAACCCCTATGGGTAAACACCAGAGGGACACCTAAAGGGTCATGGTGGTGACGCCCGCCCGAAGTAATGCCTCGCGGCGGTTCCGGGCGGGGTAAGCGTCACACAAAGGGGTGGTGAGTTTATTCAGTAGGAGTCTGAAACTCGGTCTGAGTGCGGGAACCTCAGAAGTGTCTATGTAGAGTCTCACCATCCCCCGTAAAAAAAAAAAAAAAAAAAAATATATATATATATATATATATATGTACCTATATATATAGATATATAGAGTTTCCCTTCTAACACAGAAGGCGCACTTCCCAGCAGGGCTGAGAAATATTTACCACTGCCGTGGCTCAGCTGAGACATGCAAACATAAAAGATTAAGTACCAATAAAAATTGCATGCAAAACACATAAACAGTCATGAGACAACAAATAGCCTCCTTTTAAGCAGGTCTTTGTTAGTGCTCACGCTAAAAACATTAATATTTTTATTTACATTAATGAACATGCGATTAACAGGCTCAAATCGGCCATAATTGGTGTTAGAGGAGTTGATGTGTAAGAGCGGTGGTCCTCTCAGATTGTATCGGCTCTCTCTAAACGACGCACGGCGCCTTAGAAAACCTGAGTCGACACGTCCATTAAGAAGCTGGTGGACGAAAACAACATCGGTCACCTCACGACGCTTGTGGAGAGTTTTAAGTTGAGTAACTTAAGTCGGTATTCATATGGTGGAAGAATTAAAGGGTCTTCTCAAGGAAGGTGATTCAATGCGAATCGAACGAACCTACGTTGAACCGACTCAATTTTTCCAACATGCGAAGAATAGTAAGGAGACCAAACCTGGGACGCATATTCAAGTAAAGGTCTGACAAGGGAGATGTAGAGGTGTTTAGTGATCAGGGTGCTATTAAATTCTTTGGACCACCTTTTAATAAAACCCAAGACTAAGCTGCTCTTGGAAGAAATATAGTTGATATGAGTAGAAAAGTCCAGCTTGGTGTCAAATCTAATCCCGAGATCTTTGACAAAATTAACACGGGGGACACCCTCACTAGAAAATGAGTAGTTATAAATTATAAGATCACGTCGCCTACAAAAAGTCATGACTTCGCATTTACTAATATTAAGAACCAGGTTGTTGTTAGCGCACCAAGAGTAAAAGGTGTCGAGGTCGACTTGCAAAAGTTTGCAGTCCTCCATACTCTTTACGTGACGGTACAATTTGATGTCATCAGCATAAATCAGGATTCTGCAGTGTCTTAGCAAGGTAACAATATCATCAATAGAAAGAATAAAGAGGATAGGGCCAAGATGACTGCCTTGAGGGACACCGGATGACGCCTCAATGGTCGCGGATTTGGATCCACGGAAAAGGACTTGGTAGGTCCTGTCAGCTAAGTAGGACTGGAACCATAATAGAAGGGCTTCAGGGAAACCTAACTTCTTTAGTTTAAAAAGTATAATGGAGTGGGAAAGCTTGTCAAATGCCTTACTGAAATCAGTGTAAACACAATCAGTTTGGCAACCGGAAACGAAGCCTTCAACAGCATGGGAAGTGAATTCAAGGAGATTGGTGGTAGTGGAACGAGCTGGAAGAAAACCATGTTGGTTCGTAGAAATAAGTTTCTTGCAGATGGGCACGATTGCAGAATAAATGATTGACTCAAAAAGCTTTGGTATGACAGACAGCTTGGCAATTGGTCTGTAGTTCGATATTTCGTTCTTGCTACCACTTTTGTGAATAGGAAGTTCAATAGTTTTTTGACATCCTTGGTGTTCTCGGAATGGAAACGTTTGAGTGATGTGCTCGAGTACGGGTACGGGGAACAAAGAGCTTGGTAAGGGCACCAGCAGGCCAGAAACCAGGATCTAAAAGAGTCTCGGCAATAACGGGCGGTGCAGACAAAACGAAAGAAGCAACAGGCTTGGAAGCCTTGCTGACTTTTCTGCATGAAACAGTTCCAGGGTCTATAGATTTCTTCCTTAAATATTCACAGACAGACTCCGTCGTAGTTTCAGGAGAGAATCGTGATATAAAGATATCTAAAGGTCTCGGAATCGTAATAAGAGGGGTGCACGGTTCTAGGGGAACTGTAGCTTCAGTGACCGGGGGGTTGGCCACTATTAAGGTCGAAGAGGTTGATACCGAGACCGGCCTAGAGATCGATTCTATCCCTGGAACGCGGGGCAAGAAACTCGGGGTGACACCGTCACCAATGATGGCTTGGCGATTTCGATTTTTCCTGCGACTTTTACGACGCACCTTAATAATAGGAGCAATTGAATTGCCGGCCTCCTGTGGCAAGAAGACGTTCTCCGAACGAGAAGTAGGCTCGGGACAGGGTGAAGACAGAGGCTGCTCCTCAACCTGCAGAGCGACATCAGATGCTGCCGTCGCTGGGGAGGTCTTATTCGTAACAACGACGCTCTCCAATTTTAAGGACAGGGAGCTCAGGGCATTGTGATTTTGAATCACTGCTGATGACAGCGATTCAATATCAACCCTGACACGCTTGGTATTCCTTTTTATGTCGTCCAATATAGGATGGACAGAAGCCGAGGAGCTAAAAGTGCAGGAGGAAGAAGTGGCGACCGGATTAAGTATCGCCGAGTGCATGTCGTCCAACGATTCTAGTACTGTTGCAACTCGGGAAGAAATTTTCTCAAATTTCTCAATCAAGGAGCCCGTATTGGTCACAACAGAGTTCAGGGTGTTAGACAACGTGTCAAGCCGGGCATTGATGGACTGGACGTCATCGGCTAGCATTTGAAAATGCGAGATGTTGCTGGAGAAGGAGTTAAGACGATCCATGACTCTTTCGTGATCACCGAGAAAAGCGTCAGAGATGTCTTTCATCATTCTCAGCACATGACAGGGTTTGATGTCAGAGCAATCGCCACAAGTGGGCCCTCTAGGAGCCGAAGATTTGCTACTGACCTTGAGGCAAGAAGGATGGAAAACGCCTCCACAAACCCCATCACAGGAAATCCCGTCACGGGCGATTTCCGAAGAACACCTCTTACATAGTTGATCCGCCATGACGAAAACAATGATATATATTGAATAGGTATGTTATTATTTTGAAATGAAAATACTATTGAGAATAGCTTTGTTCGTTGATCAGAACAGAATAGAAGAGAATTGGACAACAAGCAATTAAACGTCAAACCTTTTAGAACAACTTTGAATAGAAAATCTAATGAAAATCTAATGAACGCTTTCTTGTACTTATTTGTTCTGACAATTTCCGTTGTCAAAATTTCATAAACACATTTGTCAAAACTAGAAAAAACAGCAACAACAAAAAAAATCTTGTCCAAAACAGTCCCTAAAAAAAAAAATCAAAACACTTCCATAAGATGCACACAGCCGCACTCTTGCGCATTCGATTTGCGTGCACTAACACCCTGTGATCAATTGCATGTAAAATAATTTTAATTTTAATTTTATGTAGTTGTATTTTTACACACGAAATACGGTGTAAAACAATTTTCTAAATTTTTTTTTCAAATCTGGCAATTCACGACGATCTTCGAGTAAACCATGACCTCAGAATCGTACTTAGCACACCGAAAAACCTCGAAAGAGATATTTATTTTGAATTTTTATATAAAGTAAAATTGTGACCCTTTGGGAGGTACTAGGTGGTGCTGGGGCGAAATCTAAGGATGATGGGTCAATTCTGACCTCAGATTCGTTTTTAGCACACCGAAAAACATACCGGAAGGTACTTCACCTTTCTGTATCAGGACTTCGATTTTTTTTGTGGTCCTGTGTTATCGTAGAGCAACATAATTTGGTTCATCTTTTAGGTAAATGTGTATTCAATCCACCAAAAAATCCACCCTCGTCCCAGGAAAAGTAGTTCAGACACATTTTTGCTCTTAAAACTTATCGAAATTTGTGTCCCGGCTAAGCTAAGGCACTTAAATTTCTTTCCACCAGGATTTTTTTTTCTTCGGAACACAAAAAAAAATCCTGGCCGCCGCCGCCATAGAAACTGATCGGCAAAAAAAAAATGATGGCCGATCAGAAAAATCATGATGGCCGACCAGATAATAGTATTACCGAAAGGGGAGGTCCCTAAGTTGTCAAATTACTTGGGACTTTTTTTCTTGAGAATATTTAGAGTGAAAAAAGTAGCAATTTGCTCTGGATGAAATTTTGGATTTTTTTGTTGCGGAATTTAGAATTATTAATAAGAAAATTTCTTTTCTTTTTTTTTTAAATTGTTGATTAAAACTAGATATTTTAGTGAGTTTAAAATATAAATTATTTGAAGTAATATTAAAATGAAATCTGCTAGAGCACAGTTAGGGTATGGGAAAATTCGCTTACTTTTGGGGTTTTTGATCTTATTTTATTGCTAAAAGTTAATTAACTGCAAAAAATCATCGCATTCACAATTGACCGCGATATAATCTATATATAAATATAATTGGAATGTCTGTCTGTGATTTCAATATAAAATTCAAGTTCAAATTCATTTCAAATCAAGTATTGTTAAAAATTTTGTCTGTCTGTCTGTCGGGCTAATCTCGAAAACGGCTAATCCGATTGCGATGGCGTTTTCACTGGAAGATTCAGTATTTTCGCAGGTATGGCTATTTTAGGCTATATTTTTATACGCTTTATATTAGCTTCACCTGTATGTATGTATGTATGTATGCAACTTGATTTTAACCCACCTGCATATAACCGATCTTCACTACTTCAATATTTCCATATTATGTATAGTTCGTGTGACAATGCAATCTGACTGTTTTGTAAAAAAAAAAAATCAAGATGGCGGTTGCAACAAGCCGACCGAATATTGAAATAGTATATAATTAGCTGTGTGGCATCATTCAAAATTCAAAATGGCGGCCTACACAAAATGGCGACCTAGACACAATGGCGGCCTACAACACACACAATGGCTGATTACCTTTATATTTACAAAGCGTTCGGTATGGGTATCAAATGAAAGGATATGACAAGTAGAATACTATTAGCTATGTGGCATCATTCCAAATGGCGGCCAATACAAAATAGCGGATTACCTTTTTCGTTACAACGCGATGCAATAAGCTGTGTGCATCTTATATTAATAAAAGAAAGTTTCTGTATGTATGTATGTACATATGTGTGCGCTATAGCGGGCGCACCAGTCATCGCAGAGCTTCGAAATTTTTTCGAAATTCAACATGTCCGCCGAAAAATGACCAAAATTCAAAATGGCCACCCAAATATGAATTTGCCAATTGTGTTCCAATTTCAATGAAAGTTGGTATCTAGGGGTTTTTAACGTCGCTAAGAATGAATTTTTTGGTCGAAACTTAAAAACTCAAAATGGCCGCATCAATATGGCCGATGAATTTTTTCAATTGTGTTCCTGGCTCCAATGAAAATCGGTATCTGAGGTTTTTTTGAGGTATCAAATAACGAATGTATGATCAGAACTTATAAATTCAAAATGGCCGCGCCAATATGGCGGATGAATTTTTTCTAATTTTATTCCGATTCCTAGATCTAGGGGTTTTTAAGGTTGCAAATAACAAATGTATGATAAAAGCTTATAAATTTTAGATTTCGGGGGGCGGACGAGTTTGTCATTTCCCGGTCAGCTGCATGTAGGTTGTTCATGAATTGGAAGAATATTGACCATTGTCTATCCTGGTCATTTCCTCTATTGTCGTGTAGTTTGACACATGTATGTGTTCGCTATATCGGGCGCACCAGTCATCGCAAAGCTTCGAAATTTTGCACGAAGTTTCGTGGGGGTCTCCCATGATACACCTCGAAAACGAAGTCGAAATTCAAAATGCCCACTCAAATTGTGTTCCGATTTCCATGAAAATCGGTATCTGGGGGATTTGAAGTTAGCAAATAACGAATTTATGATCAGAACTTATAAATTCAAAATTTTGCCAAGGCACATTTTGAAATGTAGGAAATTTCTTAGATTTCCTCTAACCAGTATAGAAACAGTTAAAACGGTAGAAAAGATCGCCCCTACATTATCATTACGAGGTTAAACGGATTTTTTTTTAAATTAAAAGCCGTTGCAACGCACACGGCTTTTTGCTAGTATTTGAACTCAAATACCTTACCAGGTCTCACCCAGAGGGAGAAAAACAAACCGGATCAAGCCAACGTCTGAATACAATCTTAGTCTAGGATTTTATATAGCAAACTCAAGGACAATCACAGGGGAAAGTTGTAATAGAGAGTATAAAAAAAGGCTCACCTTGTCTTTTTCCTTAATCAGCTCTTCTTCCTTGATTTTCTCTTGGTTGTTTTTCTCTTCGATCTTTTTTTCTTTAAGAGTTTTCAAAAGTTTCCACTTACTGCTTCCCAAAGCTCCATTTGAAGTACTTTCCTGGCTAGACTCATGACTAAGTGTCTTGTTTTTCAGTAATTTCGTCGTAGCACTTAAATGAACCTTCGATTCGCCGCCGCCTCCATTATCAATATCATCATCGGCAGCGAGCTCATCTGTGATTGTATCTTCTTGTTCATCGTCAGCAACTTCATCCTCCTCCTGAATTTCGTAGGATTGCTCAGGCTCTGTAGATTCCTGTTGCTGCTTTACGTCTTCTTCTTCTTCTGCTTCCGTGAAATCTTTTTCAGTAATTTGTTGTTGTTGTTGTTCTTCATCTTCCGGTGCTTCTTTAGAAGAGCTGATTCCTTGCAAGTTTTTTGCCTCAGTTTTTTCTAGTCGTTGGCGTTCTTTGAATTCATTATAATTTTGCACAGTTTTAAATACTTGATTATAGTCTCCATCCTCGTCATAATCGCTTACATCTGGCGTATCCGGGCCCGATGTCGCCCCAGAGGATTGCGATCTTTTATCAGCTGAATCTTTACCTTGCCGATTGTCCTCTTCTGATGAATAGGGGGACGTTGAGAAGCGTGCCTCACCTTCTGAGCTGTCATTAACAGCTTCGGCAACCTTTTCGTAGCTTTTCTTCTTTCTTTTTTTAACTTTCTTAACTTGACGGTGACGTCGTCTCTGATCGTTAAGCATATCATTCTCGACTATAGTTAGCTCGTTCATTATTTGATTGGCATCTTCGCCGCTCTCTTCCTTCTCCCAGCCGTGAATATCGGTGACTTTGGCGAATTTTTCGTATACATCCTGTTTTTGATGGGCTCTGCCCTCAGTCTTACGTTTTTGATTAACTCGGATTTCTGGCTGTAATTTCACAACGCTCTTAAGCTCTCGTAGTACAAAGGACATTTTCTCTTTGACATCTTCATCGGGTTGGTATTGGTCGTTGTCGCTAAACCGTAGCTGTTCATCATCCTCAATCCCCAGTTGGTCTATTTTCGAGAGGAGATTCTCCCCCTCCTTGCCTCTGTCGTCGTAGTAATTTGATGACTCCATATGGCTGCGTCTTTCGAGCTCTTCAAGCTTCCTTAGCTCATAGCAGAAATATTCATCGTCGGTGTCAATACTGTCTTCAGTGCTCTGCCGTCGCGAGGATGAAACTGTTCTATATGAATGTTGACTGCGATTGTCATCGTCGTCGCGGGATGTCCCAGGGATATCGAGACTAGCTTGGTTTTTCTGAATCATCTTGTAGCCTCGGGGACTTGTTGCGGGAATTGACTCATCGTGCATCATACTTTGTAGATTTTGATTAGGGTTGGGGTAAAATTCTTGATAACTCGGCTCTTCGACGCCGTTTGATTCGTCTTCAACAAATATAGAATGACTTTTTTGCAGCACATGCCCAATGTGAGGCGCTTTTTGCGAGGGCTTACTGGGTGGACTTTGGTCAATTTTGGTGGTGGTGTATTCCTGAAATTCCTCGTCGATTTGAATACTGACGGGAGTTTTGACTTTAATATCTTCCAGTTGATTGTTTGCTTCTTGCAAATGCTGCTGCTGTTGCTGTTCCTCTTCTAGAAGATCTTCAGGCCTCTGATGACGTATGGCATCACCAACTGTAGGAAACATTGGATTTAGGAAAATATCGTCGCCTTCTTGAATATACTGCTCCTCTCCCGCCATCTGTTTGGTGGGTTCGTGTGCACTACGTTCCATTGATGGCTGGTGACTTTCGTGCTGTACGGATGAAGATATCGGCTGTTCACTGGAACGTCTCCTGGCATTTTTACTGCCAATGATGCTGAAGTCTTCAATATATTTTTCAATATGCTCTTCATCGACACCCTCGTGCAAAGATTGCCTAGACGATCTTCGGTATTGTTGTGCTTCTTCATGTTCCTTGGCTTTCAGCTCGTGCTGGTAGTACTGTTCTTGTACGTTCAGTTGCTGCTGCAGCTGCTGGCGATGCTGCTGCTGACTGACTTTAGTTCCATTTTTTACCGATTGTTGCTTGTGCGCAGCTACTTGTGCTTTCTGGATCATTTGTAAATGGAGATCATCTTGAAGTGATTGTATTGATTGCCGCTCATATTCGCTGGTGCTCTCTTCATTATCGGATGAGATAAAGTTCTGCAGGTCTGCCTCTGGGTCAGAAAGGCTAGAGCTTACCGCTGAGCCAGGTCTGTGAATAGGACTTGTCATTGCCTTAGTGCTAAAGCTGTGCCGTCTGTATATTTTTGCCTTTTGCATAATATTTGACATGGCAGCCGAAAGGGAGCGCTTTTTCTTCTTGGTACCAATTTGTTGCTGATTCGACGGCGAGGCACCGCTGTGAGTAGCACGTCGCCTTATCATAGGTAATTTTGAAAGTCGTACTGAAATATTTTGATTTTGCTGCTGCTGTTGCTGTTGTTGCAGCTTGTATTGGTACTGCTGCATTTCCGGATGATCTATCTCAACACCTGTAGGTAGAGATTGTGATCTATGTCTTTTCGTCATGCGCTTTAGCTTCAAATCGGGAAGCCAGTTTGAAAATTTACTCAAATACTTGTGCTGTTGCTGCTGCTGCTGCTGCTTCTGTTGCTGCAGCTGCTGTTGTTGCTGTAAGTGCTGCAGTTGTTGAAATTGTTGAAGCTGATGCTGTTGATGTTGCTGATGGTACATCATTTGCTGCTGCTGCATTGCTGCCATTAGATTTGATTGTTTCGACTGGCAGGCTTGATGTCGCCTTGTATCAGCTGGTTCGCCTAGCTCATTTGAAATGGTAACGTATCCGGCTTGACTCAGCAGATATGATTGCTGTTGCTGCTGCTGTAGGAACTGACATTGCTGTTGATATAAAATATCCAAATTATCGGCATGATGTGCCTGTTGTGCAATCATTTCTGATGGGTATGCTCCTCCTCCTCGGCCTTCATGGCGACCGTAATTGTTGTGCCTTTCATAATAATCAGCCATTTTGCCGTGTTGAGGACTGCGATGGTGTAAATGCTGTTCTTGTTGTCCCATATAATCCAGATTGCGTGAACTGTTATAATCAGCTAAGCTACTCGACGACGGATAGTATACTAGTCGATCGGTTAAATTTCTATGCTTTTGGGATAGCATTTCAACATCATCGATATCAGTCTCCTCATAATATGAGGGCATGCCTCGTGACAGGCTTCGCTTGCTAGACGATCCTCTCATCTGTGATCGTTGCTGCTGCTGTGCTTCGTCTGATAGGGATTTGCTGCTAACTGCTGGCGTTTTAGATGGAATAATATAGGTATTGTCGTTCTGATTCCTAACCAAATCAGGATAGTTTTGCATTTCAGCCAACAAAGCTGATGATGTCTGTTTGTGTCGCTGCTGTTCTTGTTTTCTGTCCCATTCTAGCATTTCATCTAGCGTCGCTTCTGACGTTATCATACGCTCTCGCTGCACATCAAATATCGATTTATTTTCAAAGGCCGAACATATTGGAATGTTCTTCGATAGTTCTCGAATATAGTTTAAATTCTCTTCGCTAAACATATAGTCAGCGGAGCTCAATTCTGGCTTTGGGGATAGGCTCGATGAATCCTGCTGCCTATCATGCGATGTTGTCGATGATGATCCAGCTAATGAGATTATTACAGCGGATGTTGTTGCAGTAATTGCATCACTTTGCTGAAATTTCGGCATAAATACGTTCTCTTCCATATTTTGCATATATAGGCGTGAGTTTGATGTAAATAGATTTTGCTTATTATGACTTGGTGAATTTGGTGATTTTTCTAAGCTTGAAAATCCGCTCATCGATGACAATCCAGAATCGGATTTAGTTTTTTTCGGCGATGCATCAATGCCGTGCAGCATTGACGCCGTTGTTACAGTCATTATTGACGATGATGTCGATAGGGCCATTGTTGAAATAATTTGCGCTCGATTACGTAGCTGCTGTTCCTTTTTTATTTTTTCCGTTATCATCATAATATCAGCATGAAATGGATTCATTACGGATATTTGATGCTCCAATTCCAAATTATCAATATCATCGCCGTCACCAATTATAATATTATTAGTATCTTCATCGACATGCAATAAAAGGCCATCTTCGCCGTTTGGAGCTGGCGGTGGGGGGCTTTGTGATGCATTACTCAATATATCATCATCGCAAAATGTTGAAAAATCATCCATTTTCCCCTGATAGTTTGGATTTTGCAAATGTAATAGAAATAACATTGAATTATGCCGCTCTAGACTCTTCTTCAATGATTTAATATATTCGTCATTGTTATATAAATTGCTACTGCTCGAATAATGGCCTGTTTTTGTCGTTTTAGCTAGTGGCTTACAAGTATCAATTGAATCATAATATCCACCGCTTTCGTATTGATTCATGGCTTCATCGTTCGCGATATTGCTGTAATTATCAGAACCGCCTAAATATTCATTATAGTTATCTAATAAATTCGTATTACTTAATAATAAACTGTTACAGCGATTCTGTAATTTCATCGGGGATAGACCGGCTGTAGCCATAGATGTTTTTGCCAATAACCGATTGCTGCCGACATCTAAAACTGAATCTAGACCTTTATGTATTTGCATTGATTTTTTAATCATTTCAGTCTCTTTGTTTTCCAACAGTTTTAATTGCTCATTTAAATTCGTATTATTACGCATCAGATGTCGACTGTAATCGTCATCCTTTACAATAATGCTATCGTCATCGTTTATTTGCTTTGCTGTAATTGCATCTTGTTCAAATTGTTGATGCTCCTGCAGATATTTCAAGCGATCCAATTCGCTAACCATATTATCAAGTGCATTTGTTGTCTTCGTATCTGATATTGATGAAGTTGCTATTGTTACAGCTGCTTTAGCTGATGATGATGGCTCAACTGGTATACTAGATGATGAGGATGATGATGATAAAGATTTTTGACTCAGAAATTTCCGGCCATTACCATTTAGTGCTGCTGTTGCTGAATAATATTCATTTCCAACCAATTTCTTTAGTATATCAATATTCTTCTCCAATTTCGTTATAATCATGTCGAACTTTGTCGAATCATTCGCCTGCGCCATTGCATCAGTTTTAGCAATTGGATTTAGTAGCAAAAGGATTAGATTCTTGTCGACCTTCTTAATTTTCTCAAAAAACGAATTTTCCATTGTTATTAGCATGCGCAACTTCGACAATTGCTCCTCGTTAAATGTGCTTAAGTCTTCAATTTTATTTATTTCCTGAATTATTATCTTCACTAGGTCGTTATAGTCCATCGGTTGCGCCTCATGCTGATACGGTTTCGACGCTGCTACACTTTCGGCTTGGTCAGGCTTATTAAACATATTGTCAGTTTCATTTGTCAATTCGTCAATGTTCGGATCGGCAATATCGATGTCCCCACTGAAATTTTTCGATTCGGCAGCTGCCAAAGCGGTTTTAAAATTATTCAGCAAATCCATTTCGTTCTTATGGTGTTTTTTCTTTTTTGACTTTTTGCCATCTTTTGAACGTTGCAGATTACCCGTGGTGCCGCCCCCCGGCGGTGGCAATGGTGCCATTCCGAATGGTGTATTCGATGATCCTAATATTGATGAAGTTGATCCGGACAAGTCCTGATCTAATTTTGTTGCTGCTAACGCAGGTGCTGATAATATTTGTGTATGAAGTTGTTGACTGGATGCTATGTTAGAAACGTTCAATTGTTTTTGTTGTTGTTGCTGTTGTTGTTGCTTTTGATGCTGCTTATCCATAAAAAACTCTTCAACCTCTGATGCAGAACTTTGATGTTCGGGCTCTTGTTCTTCGTTGTCCTCGTAGATCATTCCCAAGGACGATACCGGGCGAGATGTCGATCCGGCCGCTATTGATATTTCATGGATTTCTTTGTGAGGCACGAGTATCTCAATAGCTCCGGATTGGACTATAAAATCATCACGATAAGCCTGATTTAGGTTCTTGTAGAATTCTTCATTCATTTCTCCATCGCTGATGATGTTCTCAAGCGAATGAAAGCTAGTTATTCCACCCCCGGAGTCTTCGATTGGTACTGTGATGGGACCACCCTCGGAATTAGCCTTCTCGCTGGCAAGCCGAAAAAACTCCTCGGTCATTGCTATGTCTACTCCGATGGAGGATTGTCCGACTTGCGTATTACTAAAGATATCCCGGTTGATCTCGCCGCTCCGAAAAAAATCCATCTCGCTGCGAATTCGGTTGTCGCTTTGCGTCTTAAACAGCTCATCGCCCACAGCGTCTGCGTCATGGTATAATTCGTTGTTAAAGTGCGGAGATTGCGTTCCATGAGGTTGATGTTGCTCAGACTGTTGTTCTCGCTTAATTAGATCAATACCTTCTTCAAGGCCATCGTTTATGGTTGTATTCCCTAAAAAATCTCGTATAATGTGGGTATTTGCTTTTGCCGTATCAACCGCACGCGTGTCCTGCACAAAATCAAGCACATCAACATTCATATTTGGATATAGTTTCTGCCGCATACGATGCAGTTCCATGAGATTTGCTTCATTCACGTGCGCTCCAAGCTCTTCGTAGCGTTCCTTTTCCTGCTGCATGCGAAGCTTGTTCTCGTCCAATGTTCGTGTAGGCCTTGGAGATTTGGCACGTCTAGTGCGATACATGCCACCTGGTAGAGGGAGAGACGCGGTTAGTACTTTGTTGTATCCTTCCACTGCATCTGAATGGGTGGATTCTAGAGCCTCGTTCTTTAGTTCCTCGAGCATATTATTGAATTCGCTTGTTGATGGTTCATCTGGGGCGACGCCGCCACGTTCCCGTTGATAATGCATGTCGCGTATTTTGTCCAAGCTTCTGCCGAACTCAAATCCGTTTTGCTGTTCTCTTGGCGGGGGAAAGTTCGGTTCAGACATATCTAGTACAGCGTCCAACCCTGCTGTGCGTCCATACAAACCCATCAAGTTCGCTACAACTGATTGCTGCTCCACGGTTATATTTTCTAGCTTCTCCAATCGCGTCCACATCTTTCCGTATTCATTTGACAGCAGATCAAGAGCACGCCAAGCAAATTTCAATTCGGTTTCAAGTAGACTAATCCTTGTCGCTATCTTGTCCATGTAGTCAGAAATAATGTAGTCAGAATGCTGTTGGGCGTTGTACAGGGTGCATAGTTGCTGTTCGCTGGTCATTGTAGACATTTCGCCGTCTTGGGTGTTGGTTGAGCTGAGATTGGACTGAGAGCTGTATGGATGTTGTAGTGAAGGATAGAGCATTGCTTGCTGCTTTTGGTTCAGATGTTGTTGCTGAACGTGAAGCTGCTGCTGGGACAACTGCTGCTGCTGGAGACTCTGTGCGCCCAACGATAGAGTCGATCCAGTAGCACTTCTAGCTGACAGTAATGGGCTGCTGGGGCTGGAATGAGCATGTTGCTGGCCAGGTTGCATCAATGGGTTAATCAGCTTGTTATGGGGCTTGGGAGATGCCATCATTTGCTGCTGCGGCTGCTGTTGCTGCTGCTGCTGGTATTGCCGAAGCTGTTGATGCTGTTGACTTTGTTTTATTTCCTGCTGAATTCGACTGAATCCAATCGCGTCCAGACTCATTTTACTAATTTTTTATTACCACTGATCTGTATGAGTTGAATGCAGTTTAAATGTGTAGTAGCACACGCACTATTTGTCTCACTTTTAGTTACGAAGAGCCGATCTCAAACTATAGGAGAGGTTTTTAGCACTTGTGTTCATTTATAAAGTGGAAATAGAAACATAAATAATTCTTAGAGAGACATAAAACCCTTTTATATCCTTTTTAAACTGTACAAGAAGCCACTGTGAGAAATAAGTAGTAGTAATAGTAGTAGTAGTACCGAAGAAAAAATTTGTTTCGTTGACGTTTTGCTCAAAGTTCGCAAAAGTTTTTATTTTGTTTTTATTATTAATTCAAAAACTTAGTAACTATTATAATTCTTATATTGGTCTTTATTATTATTATTATATGAAATAAATACTCGTGCAAACGCCAAGTATATATGTTATATTAACCTCTTGATGCTGAAGATTTTAGGAATAAAAAAGTGTTTTTTGTTGTTGTTATTTTTTACTTAAAAACAAATTTGCCTAGATTGACGACGACTCAGTAGTAGTGTCTTTGTTCATTGTTGTATAAACAAAACTTTATATCAAAAAATCACACTTGTCACAATAATTGTTATAATAATAATATAGTAGGTTTAAAAATAGTGTTAAGGAAGCTGTTTGTTGAAGTAAAATGCTTTCTTTTCCCAGTTTTTGTTGTTGTTGTTGTTGTTGTTTTTGTGCGTTGCCCCTTTAAAAAGTAGTGGAAAAGTATAGTGTAGTAGAAATAGAAGTAGTATATTTTTGCCAACAAACGAATGTTTTTTTTTTCCTCTTGAACAACCCTGGTGAAAAGCTGAAGTGTCTACCATAGAAATTAGCTCAAAAATAATAGTTTGTGGTGTAGTATAACAAAATTAGTAAAAATGCAACATTGCGAATTTATTATATCACAAGTGACAGCCCAACTAGAGTAGTTCGCTACCATCATTTGTTTTTTAAATCTCTTACGCAGAGTTACCAACTCGTAAAATTGTTTACCCCTAAGTAAACAGTTCGAAACACCCCTTAAATCCCCTAAGCTAATTGTTAAATAAAAAAAGTTTATGTAGCAAAGGTAATTTAACTTTACCATTCCTAGGTGGTCAGTCATCA